>VCRD01001206.1:50771-64697 GCA_006783055.1 Trinorchestia longiramus | reverse complement strand
TAATTGCTTTGCTACAATAAGTGACTGAAACCTCAGAACTTTAGTCTACTACAGCTTTTCTTATCTATATCAACATCTAAGTATTGAAAATTTGACACATTCACTGTTATATCTTATTTTTTTACTCTCTTTCTCTGATATGTAACGCCCGTTCATATTAAACACGATTACAGATAACTGTAATAATGATTAAATTAAATCGATCATCAGCAAGCCATACCATACGGTCAACCAGTAATTAGAAATTACAATTTCAATTTAATAACAATCACAACTTTATGTTTTATATTTTCACTCTCATAATTTTCCTTTTTCGGTATTTCTCGGATGTTAAACATCCAATTCAGTTAAATGTAATGATGTCAAATCTAATCTGTACCTAAAGAAAATATTTCGCTTGTCACCTAAAATGCGTATAATATCTACCACGTCAGAATTTATATGTATCACCAATGATTACCTCTTAAGTCATCACTGAAAAAGCGAAGTTTCATTTGTTTCCCCATGTATATTTAACGTTCATTGCTCAATGTGAATGTTTATGTATACCCGTAGGTAGTGCTGTTCTATCATCTATGATACTATGTATAGAATACCAACCACTTAAGGATTTTATGGTAAGACATTTTTAAAAACCAATGCTGTTACATTTCTTATGTACCAACTTTATTGGAAATATACGTTTTTGTTTTTGTTTTGTTGCATTGAGTCGTGTGAGCAGCTCATCACAAGCCCTGAAGAGGCTGTACCGGTCCATAAGGTGCAACTTCAAACTTACCTCGCATTGAGCAAAGGATTAAGCACTTCATCACAAACCATGAAGGTGTCATGAGGGTGCATAAGGTACAACTTTAGGCGTCCCATAAGGCAGCGGTCCCCAACCTTTTCATCGACGCGGACCGGTCAACGTTCGATAATTTTACCGCAGCCCGCTGAGAGGAGGCGAAGGTGGGAAGAAGAGGCACGTTGATGTTTTTGATTGTTTTCATTTAATGATTCCAAATTTATTGTACTTAAATATAGTTTCAAATAGAATGCCACTAAAAAAAATGATAGTAAAGCCATTTACGATTTTAACCCACTCGAACCGTAAATCAATGAGAGCCCTGAGCTTGTTTCTCTGCAACGACACGGTTCCACCAGGGGGTAATAGGAGACAATGACACCCGAAGTGTGTTACTTATGTCCAGTTTACTCCGTGGTTTGGTTTTGGTTGCTGTCACTGCAAAAAACCCCGTATCACACAGATAGGATGTCGGAAATGGCGATAGGGATTTAAGTGCTGTGGTGACAATCTCAGGGTATTCCACCAAGACTTTAATTCAGAACGCTGGCAGAGTTGTTGTCTCGAACGTAGTTTCAAGACCTCCGTCATTTGCAATCTCCAGCAGTTGATCTTCTTGCACAGAAATGCTAGATTCTCCTGGTTTGTTGACAAATGGGTCGCGTATCCATTCTTTACCCCTTCGTGGGTCTTTTGTTGTTGGGAAGTAGCTTTCGAACTCTTTTAACACGTTGACTCCGAAGTGGTACGTATGTGTACCACTGAGGTTAGGTTCTGTAATTTTTTCAGATCCTTCTAGTGACTATGTGTACAAAGTGAAGTTTTACACCAATCAGGCAATCGGAGTCAACGCGTTAAAAGCAAAGACAGATGGCTGTGCACCAACTGGAAGAATGAATGCTCAGGCTCAATCTCGCCTAAAATCTCCGCTAATGTTTGAAACATGTCCAAAATACCTTTCTTCACGCGCCGATCCCACAACTCTAGTTTGGCTTTAAATGCAGCTACTTTGTCCGCTAACTTGGAAACAGTTGTCATTTCCCGTGAAGGGGCAGATCGAGTTCATGAAGCAGGCTGAATATGTCACAGAGGTAAACGAGTTTTGCAACCCATACCTTGCCACTGAAATGTGCAGCCAGCGGGGACTTCTTTTCTGAGAGAAATCTTTGCAATGACTTTCGTAATTCAAATACTCTGGTTCGCGATTTTCCTCGAGATAACATATTATTTTTAAGCACATGAGAAGGCATCTGTGCTTTGCATCCATCTCTTCACAAAGCTGCTCAAAAAGACGAGAATTAAGGGCGCGTGCTTTGATGCGGTTAATAACCTTAATGACATTATTCAATACTCTGCTAAACTCCGGTGACATTTTTCGGTTTGCCAGCATTTCCCTGTGAATGGTGCAATGCGTAGATTCACTCACGGGTGCAACCTCCGTAATCTAAACAGTTAAAACCTGACAGTCGTCCAGTCATGGCAGCAGCTCCATCAGTGCATATGGGGACACAAAAGGATCATTATAGTTGTCCTGATATATAACCATCCAGTGACTTGAACAGTTCTGCTCCTGGAGTGTTTGTTGGAAGATATAGTGAACATAACAAATCTTCATGCACATCCTCCTGATATAGATATCGCACATAAACAAGTAGCATTGCCTTTTTGTTGACATCTGTAGATTCGTCAACCTGGAGTGCGTACCACGGTGATGAATTAATCCTTTCTAAGAATTGTGTCTCAATGTCTTCGGCTATTTCCTCAATACGCCTAGTCACAGTGCTAGCCAACAAAGGCACACGTGCTATCTTTTTAACAGCAGCCTCTCGTAGGAGCTCACGGCAAATGTCTTTAGTGGAAGGTAAGATCAATTCTTCACCGATAGTAAATGGCTTTTTTAGCCTTAGCAATACGGTTAGCCACCAAATAGGATGCTCTCAGCGCATTCTCTGTCATTGATGAGGTGGCCCTTAGAAATTCCATCTGGCTTTCGTAATCCCGTTTTTTCTTTCAAAATACTCCAGCGGCTTGTCCTTTAATCCAGGGTGTTTGGCGTTTAAGTGGCGAAGTAGTTTTGAAGGTTTCATTGCTTCATTAGAGAGCCGGTCACCGCAAACAATGCAGAGCGGGGTTGGTGTGTTTGAATCACCTATCCCGATGAATACATATTTCAAATATTACTCGTTGTATTGTCTGTTAAAAGCTTTATGTTTCTTTGATGTTGGAGGCTCTTCTTCTGTCTCTTCACTGAGCCCTTTCATTTTAGTTAAGAAGCTTTTTAACGATGTCTGTTTTGCACTCATTATTGTGGGTTAAATTGAGCGCTCAAATGACCGAAATGTAATCTGGAAAATAAAAAACGTTGAAATGAAAGAGTAAATGTAGACGAAAAAAGGGCTAAAATAAAACACAATATACATGCAGTCCGGCTGCGTGTATAAAGACCCGTCCATACTATCAATCTTTCGAGCAAATTTCATGTTTTTCAACTCTCCTCGAACACGAACGCATCTTGCAAACGGACAAATTTCTTTCTCCTCGTGTTTTCCAACTGGTAGGAAAACTGTGAAACACAATCTTTCGTAGAAACAGCATACAGTCGCTTGTTTATATATTCTCGATGTTGTTGTGGCTTGGGAACTGCTTCATAAATATTTGATTTTATGCAAAAACGATTTGGAGATCTATTCACATGTATATGATAATAGCCTAATATGGTCATATGAGCCTATTACGAGGGTGGATCCAAAAATAAGGTGCCAGTCAATTTTACAAATAGACAACATTGTTTATTCTCGCTGCCCCGATTTCTGTCGCAAAATAGAGCAAAGTGCTAACCCGTTGAAGAAGCGGCGTTTTGACAAACTGAGGACTTTTTGACAAACTGTGGGTAGACTCTCGTGCCCCACCTAGCGTACAGTCACTGTGGTCACTGCCTCTTACATCAGAGGCAGTGGTACAGTCTGGACCTCACACCTAGCGATTTTCACTAGTTCCCGAAGTTAAAAGAACACTTGAGCGGCCACCGCTTTCGGAGCGACGATGAAGTCAAGGACGAGGTGGAACTCTTCCTCAACGGGTTGGCACCGGAGTTCTACGACATTGGGATACAGAAATTAGAGCACCGTCTACAAAATTGCGTTGAAAAAGATGACGATTATTTCAAAAAATAGATCAAAGTGTCTTCTTTTGAACATTGTGCATTGTCATGAGAATAAACAATGTTGTCTATTTGTAAAATTTATGAAAACCTTATGTATCCACTCTCGTAAACTAAAGATTAGTTAATTTAGAATAAACAGTAGCTTGCAACTACATAAATAGTAGCTGGCAATGAAAATCGATGGCTTCAGATTTTTCCAATACGGGTAAAACCGTCATTACTAATGTAACGATAACACCTAGGATGATTAAAAACTGCCAAGAATTAATATTACACACCAGCATATATGAACTCAATACACGTATTCCAAGAGCAGTGTTGTTTGTTTACATTCTGCACTTGTACAACTTCATGAGCCCGAGAGCACAGTCTGGACACAATTCAGAAGAGTTTGTGTTTTGGTGTGTTCATGATTGAAGGAGGGTTTGATGTGGACGCGGCTTTATAAGCACTGTAAAGCATGAGAAAGTACCGGTACACAGAGAGAAAAGCGTCACACACCTTTCCTTTACCAAAGCTACAACGCCACATGCTCTGCCGCTCGCAGCCTCTCAACTGAGTCAGCACCTGGCTAACCGTTAACCTTTTGTTCATGGAAAGTCGCACAATCTCGGGAGAAATACACCGAAATAAATCATATGGAAATAGTTTATTGCTTCTTATGCGGCCCGGTGCCATTTGATCCACGGACCGGTACCAGTCCGGTGCCCGGGGTTTGGGGACCACTGCCATAAGCAGCTGAGGTGGTGGACGGACAACGTGGAAGGCTGATCGTACGGCAGCACAGCCCTACGACCAGCGTCTGCGTCTCGACCTGGAAAGAAAGATACAACGACATTAAATGAGAACCCTGAGTATACTTGACGGAAGAGTCAGCACAAGGCTTTTTACGCCCATAGTATTAAAGTATGTCAGATATCGTTCGAAGGCCAACACTTAACCTTTTATTCCTGGCTATGACGAATTCATCATAGCAAAAAGAAATGCTTATAGCGCCAGTAATTAGAAACATAGAGTCTAGCGGAGGAATGTGACGAGTACAGAGCATGTTCTGTTAAACGTTCAGTCAAGTTTTGCATTATTATTCGCACCGGTTTACCAGTTTCAACACAAATAATGCCAAAGAAGTGCACTGCTAAAATTAGTTAAAGGCATATAGGGTTACGTTCACCTAAGAATCGGTCACACACGTTTTAATCCTTCAAACCCCAGAAGCCGGCTGCTGGTATTTTTCCACTTTTGCTTGAGATTTTTCACTCTCAATTGAGCTCTTCTACTTTCGATTAAGCTCTTCTAATTCCAATTCAGCTCTCCCACTTTTAATTTACCTCTTTTACTTCTGATTGGTTTTTCCTATATTTGATTAATTTCTCCTGTTTCTAATCAATCTCTCCTACATCACCTTGATTTTCATTACTGTTTTCTAACATGGGAAGATTATGTAACCGTAAGGAATGTCAACAATATGATCGTAGTGAGAGGATTCCTGTATTTCCCTTGGACATTACAGAATATACTCACATTGGTTCTTGTATCGCTCTAGTTCTCATTCTTTAGCATATGGCATTGGCTGTTACATTATAAACCGCATTCCTCCATTTATTAATTATCGGTCTTTTGACTAAGATTAAAGTGTTGTTATTGACTAGCAAATACAGTGGAACCTAGATATACGAGTCTAATTCGTTCCAGCACATAGCTGAATCGGGAAGCGCAAGGGATTCACATGTGGTGAATCTGAGTCGAAATGGATCGGAAAACATACGTCACGTATACCCAAAGCCTGGCTCGTGGCCCGCTACAAGAGCCAATGATCGTATTTAAAGCAGAATTTTTATCTCGTATTTTCCTCGGATCTTGAATTTCTCGTAAACAGAGATGTTCGTATCTCGAGCTTCCACAGTAATTGCTATTTTAGTTGTGATGTACATTCCGATATTTATTCACTATCATGTTCAGTCTTTTGCTAATAACATTTTCGTTGCCGACTATGAGTTATCTTATAGTCTGCATTTTTCATTTGTTACTAATACAGTAGATTTGGCTTTAGTAACAGTTCCATTAGTTAAGTATTCCAACTTAATGATTAGATAAATAAGATGAAACTCAATTGCTTCGTTCTATAGTGAACAATTTCAACACTAAGCAGGGCCTCAAAGTTAGTATGATACAATGCACATTATTCTTTGAAAAAAATATTCTGCATTTGTCTGTGACAGTGGATGCACATTATAATTCATGTTAATCAGTCCTGAGTCCAATCTTCTACCACCACACTTTGATTCAACGTTTGGATTTGATCGATGAGGATTTACAACAAGATACATATGAAAGTCACTCACATCTATTTTCATCTAGTTTTTGAATGCCATCGTACTTAAAGTTCTATATATATATATCAATATCTACAACCTATTACAAATCATTTAGTTTTTAACATTTATCCCTTCACCAATCATTATATTTGTAAACGCTGTTATCCCCCATAGGATCTAGGTACATACGTGAGTTATGGAAACACCTCATCTTGAACAAACTTGTGTCCCAAAATTCAGACATTCTTCAATGCTAAAAACTTGAAAAACTCTGTTATTTGTGCATTTTTATTCTATAACAGATTCCAGATTTTCCAGTCCATAGTAACTTAACATTAGGGGTACCGGAAAGTTCTGTTCTAATTTTTGTAAGGAATAATAATTGAAATATATATAACTGAAAAATCTCTTTTGTTCAACAAAATAGTCACTATCATTAAATATAACCTTTGTCCATCTACTTGGGAGCTTTTCATTTTATGTTGAAAAAATAACATCTCTGGAAAAAAATAGAGCAATTAAACTCCGCTTCCAGCTCTTGAACCTTTGTGAATCTTTTGCCACTGATCAAATGCTCTAAAGAAAGAAATAAGTAAAAATCTGATGGAGCAAGGTCTGGCAATTATGGTGGGTGAGGAAGAACTTCCCAACTTAAAGACTATTTTTTGTTCAGTTTGTTTGGTAAAATGAGGTCTAGCGTTATCGTGTTGCAAAATGGCTCCTTTCCTGTTCACTGGAGTGAAACATTTTTTACATAATGATGTATTTACACGTTCGAGTTGCTGACAGTAAAGGTCTCCAGTCACAGTTATTCTTTGCTCTAATAACTGAATAACTTGCTCATGTGTTTTAAAGTTTAGGTAAAGAAAAGAGGACAGAACTTTCCGCTACCCCTAATAGATACTATAATTGGCCTATCCAGGCTGATAATCACTTTTCCCGCTATCAGTAATCCGGTACAGTAAGTTATTCTGAACAATCAATAGTCCTGTGATATTGGTCATCCGGTACAATCAGTCATCCGGTGCTATTACTAATCTAACACATATTTCGGCCAGCGTAATTTCAAATTTCTGGGTCGCTGCTTTAAATTGGCTTTAGTGAAGAAATAGTAAAATTGTAAAAAATCTTTATGAAAATACATGTGCAATCTACCGTCTGGGAGATTTAGTGACGGGGCAGGTGAAGAGGGTGAGGCGAGTGTGATAGGGTTGTAGAATAGAATAGAATGAGGCAATAGGAAAGAGCCGTTTGGCCCATTCTTGGGTCGATACCCAAGTTCCATGCCGTCTTAAGCAAATCCATCAATCATGCATGGGCACCTTAACCATGTAAGTCAATTATGTCATGTACACACCTTTTACTCGCTCACAGGCATTTCAGTCACGTACATTTTTTTCAATCATACACTGGCCCTAGGAGTTACGGACATAGAATTGGTTCGTTGTAATACTGGGAGGTTCGTAATCCAATATTTGTCGCGACGATTTTTAAATGTGTTCACAGTGCCAGCAAAATCTATGCGATTCGGCAGCTTATTCTAAATTGGGGCTGTTTTAACGGGATAGAAGTTCATAGCTTGGGTTGTTTTAAAGTTTCTCAGTAATAGTTCTTGGCCTTTATTTCGAAAAGCCCTTCCAGGGTAACATTGTTAAGACCGTTGAAATACTTAACACTTTGACTGCGATTCCAAAATTAGTCGGTACGAATAACACAGTACGTGTACCATATATGGTACACATCGCAGTCAAAGTGTTAAAAGGTTCAAAAAGTTGTCTTAGTTTTTTTTTGTTCTAAAAAAATAAGTTCAAGGTGTTGAAGACGTCTTGCGTAGCTGAGATTGCGGAGTTCTGGAATCATCTTCGTTACTTTACGCGGAATTATTTTCATTTTTATTAATATCTCTTCGTAGGGTAGGAGATCAGAGTTGCACTGCATGTTCTAAATGAGGCTGGACTAGCGCTTTACAGAGCGTTAATTATATGTTACTTGACTTGTATGCGAAGTTTCGTGCAATGAAAGCAAGAACCCTGCTCGCACTGTTGACGCTTTTTTCCACTTGTTTGTCAGGTTTGAGATATTCAGTGACACTGACACCTAGATCTCTTTGTTGCTGAACTGTTTCAATGGGTATGTCATTCATCGTGTGTTAGATATACTGGTTATTTGCACCAACGTGCATTACTGAACATTTATCAGTGTTGAAGCTCATTTGCCAGATTTCGGTTCATTGTAGATGACGGTTGAGGTCGGATTGGATAGTTACTTTGTCTCGTTCGGTAAGGGCTTTGTGACAGGGTTTCGTGTCATCAGCGAATTTGTTGATTTTACTGGTGATTCCGACATCAAAATCGTCGATGTAGATGATGAAGAGAAGCTGGCCTCACTTGAGGGACTCCTGATGTTACAGGTGTTGAATCACATCACTTGCTTGATCGTGAAAAACCACACGTTAAGTGCAACCAGTGAGCCAGTTTCGTATCCATCGGGAGTAGCTGCCTCGAATTCCATGCGCTTACACTTTGGCCATGAGTCTTTCGTGGAGAACTTTGCGAAGGCTTTTTGAAAATGTAGATATAAAGGTTTACGTCTTTTGCGCGGTCGTATATCCAGTTAATTTCTCTAAAGAAGTCAAGGAGGTTTGTGAGGCAGCTACGTTTATCCCCGAATCTGTGCTGGGCATCAGTAATAATATTATGGTCATTAAGGTGCTTTGTCATACGGACTTTTAGCACTCTTTCTATTCTTTCACTGATCACAGTTGTTAGACTGATTAGACGATAGTTATTAGGTGTGTGTTTGTTACCGTTTTCGAAAATTGGAGTGAAATTTACCCATTTCTGTTCTTCCAAAATAATCCCAGTCTCAAGTGATCGATTGAAGATATTTGTTAAGGATTAGCTTATTACTTTGGCTGTTTCTTTGAGTATCCGGGGAGCAAGGCCATCGGGTTCGGTTGGCTTATATGGGTTTAAAATGCTGAGCTGTTTTTCTATCACTTCTACGGTAGATACGCCATCTGACAGAATTTATTAAGGATTTAAAGTATGAGGTTGCAGGATTTCAGGTAAGTTTTCGTGAGTCAACACATAAGTAAAGTACAGTATGTATTAAGAATTATGGTTTTGCTTTTGATGTTCGTTTGGGTTGAACCCTTAGGATCGATCAGTGGTTCAATAGTGCCTTTTTTGAGTCGTCTGTCGTTTACATATTTTTAGAAGCTTTTCGGGTAAATTTCAGCTCGTGCAACAACTGTAATTTTTTATTTCGAATAGTAGATTTTATCATTATTGATTGGCCTGATTCGCTTACTTTGGATAGGGTGTACTACGTATAGCAGTTGCAAGCTTTTCTTTGAGTAGCATGTAGCATTCTTTGGAATTTTTGTTGCTCATGAGTACTTCGTAATTATTGCTCGCAGGATTCTTCTTTCATTAGTTTGAAGTTTGCCCGTTTGTAGTCGAGGACTTGTTTATGTTGAGTCCTTGTGTTAAGGTCTTGTGCTTCAAACGTAAAATCTATCATCTGGGGGTCACAGATCTTGTCCGTAACTTCTAATCCATTAACGCTGAGGTCAGAGGTCGTCATGACGATATGAAGAACCTTGTTTCGCCTGGTTGGTTCGTTGATATGCTGCTACTGGAAATTTACATTCATCAGATCAATAAGTTTAGAACCAGGTGTTTGACTTTGACGAGTATTCCTGTTTACGTGAGGCAAATTGAAGTCTCCTATGAGTAGTGTTTCAATAGGAAAACTAAGAATAATATCAAGATAATCATAAAATTCGTCATCTTCAATTACTGTACAGGTTGGGTTACTATACACGAGTACAATTTTGATAGTTTGTCCTGGATGCAGTTGGATAGTGAAATGTAGTATTTTCTATTTTTCTGTTTGCTCACTCAGCTTTGGTTTGTGGTTAGAGCTTTTATTTGATGTAGATAAAGGAACCACCACCTCTGTTGTTATGTGACAGTTTGTTAACATTATGCATAACGTATCCCTTTAATGAGACTTCTGCTGGGAGATGCCTTATATTGAGATCTAACCATGTTTCATTGACAGCTATGATGTCATGCGACAACGTTGACGAAATGGCGTGAAGTTCTGGCATATGTATTTGGTAGGAGGCTCTGTACGTTGCCAACCAGTATCTTTAGCAGTCCGAGACTATAATCATGGTGTGATAATACGGTTTTACTCAGGTTATCCCAATTAATGTGATTAGGCTGCAGGTAGTTTTGTGGCTTTGCAAGTGTTTCTTGCAGCGCCGGAGGTGTCTGCTGCAGAGGTGAGGTTAAGTGATACCGTTGTGTTGGAGGAGCCGTTTTTTGGCATGTTTGTGTCGGGTGCGCTGTTTGTTCCCTTTCCCTGTTGGAGTGTAGGGTGGGGGCGCTAAGTGATTGCAGTTTGTATAGACAAGAACGTGTTATAGTCGAACTTTTTATTACTTTACTGCGTCGTCGACGATCATTTAGTTCCGTGTTGGGGAGATTACAGTTGTCCAAATTTTTTGATGCTCTACCTTGGTAATGCTCTAAGTGTACTCTCAATATCTCTGCCAAATTTTGCATAATGCCAATTTTGTCTTCTTTCAATGTAGCGGTTTGTTCAAACGTGGCGATGTCAGCAAGCTCACCTGCCTAGCTTGCCCCACTTCATTTAGATGGATGCCATCTCTCTTGAAAAGATCATGGTGTCCAATGTAATGGGACATCAGGTTTAGATAACACGGCACTTTTTCCTGCACACATTTTTTTACCTTGTTATTGATTAGTAGAATCTCGGTTTTTTGACTTGTATCCTTTATTCGCAGAAAAATGCTAGTTGTGAAAGCCTACGTTGAAATTTTAACTTCATGGAATAATGCTTCAAATTGTATAGGATTTTATCTCGGGGCTCATTTTCTATTTTATGTTTTCAGCAAAGAAATATAAGTATGTCCTCTTTTGTCCATCGTAGATCTTCTAGTAAGTAGACTGTTTCAGGAACTCGTATTTTAAGGCGGCGGAGTATTTTACGCTCTTCTATCTCCTGCTTGCACTCAGTTTTCTGTCCTTGGATGATGTTATCTCCAATGAAAAATACATTAGGCTTCTTCTTGATCTTTGTTTTTTCATTAGTAGTACGAGTAGTTCCATTAAAATTCAGCAGATTTTGTTAGTACTTTAGTTTAAGTTGTGAAAAGGTTGTAGAATTCTAGCAGCTTGGGTATGAGATTTATTTGGGTGTGAATTATGTTCATTGGATATTTTTATAGTCTGTTCTTCTGTAGCGTTTACATTGTTTTCCAATTCGTCTTTCAATGCCTTAAAGCGGTTCATGGTGTTCAGATGAAAGTATCAACGTTTATCAATAGTTTCAATACGCTGGGTCTGGTTATCAGTCCATAAGTACTGGCCACGGTGAGTCTCCGAAGACTGAAGCCCTAGCTCGGGTTCGTGATTTTGTTTTTGTTGTATCTCAATTGAAGAGTGGACAGCATTAGTGAACTACTTGCATTTTTTCCCATGGAAAATATAAAGTAGACTACTGGATAGTGGTCGCCTCTGTCATTGCTGTGTCAGCGACAGCACGGGACAGCTAAAGTAGACTACATGACAGTAGTTTCCTTTACCTTTCCTGCTGAACACGTATTTTTGCCCTGTTTTGCGAACTGACTTCAGTAAATCTCTACCTAGGTGTCTTTTAAAGCTGCTCTACGATTGGTTACTCGAGGGGGCTTCCGCCCCCCTTCATTCTGGTGTATTTATTTTTGTCCATATAAATTAATAATTTTATAGCTCAATCAATTGTTTAGTATACTTTAAATATTCCTGTGTACTCTATATATTAAATATAAGAATGCCAGAACTTGTTTTAATTTTAAAACGCAGTTTAAAAAATACGTTCGTTCATACGAGTATATGCAGGAAAAAGTTTTCTCAGCTATAAGAGGGCATTTTTCAATGTCCTACTCAATTGAATAGGGTTTGTTGCTTCTGTGTAATCCATCAGAGTGAATTATTCAAAATGAATACTTTTTATAAACAAGGTAATTCTATTGTTTGCTTAATTTCGTCTGATACGTTTAAGTACTGTCTTACCGTCGTAAATTTCAGTGATAGTATTTGTAAACAACCAGAAAAACTTCTCTGATAGTAACAATAGTAATGTTAGCACTAGAATCTCAGCTAAAGGAAAACAAATACTGAATCCATTCGTTTCCAAAAATGTTGATGCATACAGAATGTAATACAATCCGATTAAATTTTGAAATTCCTGAATATCAAAGTATTTTTTGAGTATATCTATTATGATAAGTAATGCAATAATCAAGAAAAACTTTAAAACATTTACTCTGACGTTACTTTTAGGTTCTGAGTTTAAAACAACTCAGAAATTTTGGTGACAGAAATAATACCAATGAGTCGTTAAAAACAATGTATTGGAGGTTGCATCTTGCATGATTATTCACATTTGAGGTTCGACAAAAAACAATGGCCGACTTTATTCAGAGCCTTACCTTTGAAAAATAGATTAATCATTGCATGTGTGAAAACAATTTATAATATGCAGGTGTGAGAGTGACAAAAAAGTCGAATCGCTATTTGAACTACCTATGAGTGCATGGAGTCGAAAGGTGCTTGTGTACTACACGGCTAATTTAATCAATGACAACACAATAACTGATCATGTTGTAAGCGTGCGAGCAGAAATAAATTATCGTTGCATCCAATAAACTAATAAAGTGGGTGTGTATAAACACAATTCAAATTACTCAGTACCTTATTATTTTGTATTATCAAATGACATTTTGTATTGAAACCGAAAATATAAGGTCTTCGAATTTGACTTATTATTAATGATTGACAGCGTATTGTTTGACTAATTTATCTACGAAAATTATATAAAAGGTAATAGTGGAATTTACAACTATTATTTTCAGATTGTTCCTTAACCATGAAGTTACATTATTCTCTACGTGTTAAATGTCAAGACTGAACGATGAATTTCAACACTAAATGAGATATTACCTTGAAGGTTGTAGGAGGAAAGTAGGAATAGGTGTCATAAATGCCACTTGTATGTGGGGATGATGATCAGCAAAATCTGTATCAAATACAGGAACTTTATTTAGAACATGACTATGTTTTCGCGATCATTCTGAAGCTTGTGTCTCGACGGAGGGTAAAAAGAATAAATCGCATTACTCGGGGAATGTTTTTGTTTTTCGTAACCCGAACTTTTTCATTAATGTGCCTTAATAGAATAGAATAGAATAGAATAAGACAATAGGAACGAGCCGTTTGGCCCATTTTTGGTTTAATACCGAAGTCGCATGCCGTCTAAAGTAAATCCATCAGTCATACACGTACACCTTAACCACGTAAGTCAATTTAGTCGTGTGCACACATATCACTCACGCACAGGCGTTTATGTCACGAGCATTTATCTCAATCATACATTAACCTTAAGGAGTTAGGGACATAGAGTTAGTAGGATGTAGTACTGGGGGGGGTTCGTAATCCAAAATTTATCGAGACGATTTTTGAATGTGTTCACAGTGGCAGCAGAAACTATGTTTTCTGGCAGCTGGTTCCAAGTTGCGGCAATTTTAACGGGAAAAAAGTTCATAGCTTGAGATGTCTTGAAGTTTCTCAGTAATAGTTTTTGACCGT
>VCRD01001206.1:33996-50069 GCA_006783055.1 Trinorchestia longiramus | reverse complement strand
TTGACTTATATGGGTTTAAAATGCTGAGCTGTTCCTCTACCTCTTCTACTGTAAATACGCCATCTGACAGGATTTCCTGAGTGTTTAAAACATGAGGTTGCGGGATTTCACTTAAGTCTTCGTGAGTGAACACAGAAGTAAAGTATGTATTAAGAATTTTGGCTTTCCTTTTGTTGTTCGTTTGCGTTGAGCCCTCAGAATCAATCAGTGGTCCAATAGTCTCTTTTGAGTCGTCGGTAAACTTTGCTCGCACCATTCATCAATGGTCAGATTTTCTGAGCGATGCGTAGGAGCAGAGGTTTCACTTTGTCGGGTGCAGCAACATTATTGCCTAAAAGCACGGTTAATGTATCCATACTAACTTTAAACTGAGGAAACTCACTTACATTAAAATATGAAAGCACTGGCAATTTCACCCAAAGCAGTTCTGACTCATCACTGGTGAAATATTACTGAGGTTTTTAATTTTTGTTAATAACTTATACAACGTAATTGCACTATAAATTTTAAGGCCGGTTACTTTGGGATTTCTATAAATGTAGTTACCATTAATAACTAAACATTCACTTTCAATATTTTTTTACAACTCCAGATGTTGAAATATGGACATAATTTTGAATGAAAATTCAACTCTGTTGAACGTATTTCTCCAGGTCAAACGTATAAGTGTGTTCAGAAGTATTTCATTGTGGTAAGTGACAGCGCTGCAGGACGCACATTTCGTTGTGCAAATTTTTAGGACACATTTAGCAAATTTCTCGAGTTTTTAGCTGTTTCCTCTGCTTGACTGTTCAGCCGACATGAGAAATCGGCTTCTTTACGAAATGATATACTACTGAAAATTCTATTCACAATTTTCAATTTATGGTTAGCAAAACTTGTCATTTAACCCATTTTACCTGTAGACGCTTGTTTTAAGGATATTGTCACTAGTCGGAGCTATTATGCCACCAGGAAGAAATTTTAACTTCTGAGTAGATTTGCTTTCTACAAGTTATTCGTATTTTTAGAAAGTACAGGGCATGAGGGAAAAAGATAATGAATAAATTTGCACGAAAGAAAAAATCTTTTCTCACAGGTATAATTGGCGTACGCGAAAATATCGTTCTTATCATAGAGTTGAAGTATGCAGCATGCATTCATTTGAACCATTCAATCCGAGGACATGTTATTGAAGGGTTAAGATGATAAAACAAGCGGTATGCGTCTTTTTAATGCAATCCGCGCAGCGTACATTGTCAGTGCAAAAAACTACTGCTGACAACTACTGAACTACGATAAACTTCATTCAAAAAATACTTAGGTCATGATGAACATATCACATTAACATTAATAATTAATTTATTTACATACTTGGCCATCGAACATTGAAAAAGTCATAACCGTCTCTCATACACATATATTTGTACATGATGAATCGCACATTTTACGTTCCAAGTTAATTCATAGTTTATTATTGTTCAACTTAAAATTATAAAAAATATCTGATGTCGCAAGGAAAAGACAAGGCTAATAAAGAATACGACTATGATAATAAAAGTTACAACGCTTTTAAATGTAAATACTATTGATGTATTTTATATTTTAATAAGGTATATATATTTATAAAAAAACGAAGTCCCTATGATCGTCACAGTACACAATGGCAAGGTTCATTTTGACATCATCAAGTAGAAATTCAAAGTCACTTTTCTCTTTAGCATTTCTAGTTTCATTCAGTGGCTTTGCCACTAATGCTTCCCTGTGAATCACGCAGCAAATTGCGATACAATTTGGTGAGACCGCTTGAATTTTTTTACAACGCTATTGATTGCACCAACCTTAGCTTTTACACCATCAGTAGTAACAGACTTGCATAAAGTCCGAAAAACGTTGTGTGCTACTGTTTCTACGCCCAGTTGGAGGCAGCACAAATGATGTTCAACAATGGTTTTTTCTTCTAAGTCTGGAAACCGACAGTAAACACTCACCTGTGCTTCTCCACCGATGTCTGTGGTTCATCCAGTTGAATGCCAAACGAAGCGGCTAGATACATTTTTTTTAAACTGTTCCTTCAGGTTATCTGTTAATATCACAAACCGACGACTCATTGTAGTGTCAGACTTCGGAATCTGCTTTAATGCATATATCTCTCTAAATAAGTACTTAAATACATGCCAAAATGTGTATTTTAAGAATTATACGAGAAAGAGAAGGAGAGACAGTTTTTTACAAATTATACAGACACGTGCAGGTGAGGAACTCGTCCACCCAGTAGTCCACCCATAGACAGCTGTCCACCCCTCACTTTATGTCGTCTATCATAAGGTGGACTGTCCAACAAGGTTGAATAGCACTGCTCTAGTTCATACACCATCAAATTCTTCAATAAATTATAGTCCTCATCATGAATAAACTGAATATATTTTGCCTTGTTTAATGTTTGTATAAAAGACAATCTAAAATTCTTATTCCCTTAACATTGTTATGCAATAAGAAATCCTATTGAATTTTCTAAAGCATGTCATGGCGCTCTCTCTCTAACTTGAGAAATATATACAAAATACAGTGATGAATATTCTTCTTATAGTAAAGGAAAATCTCAAGAACGTAAAAGTACAGTGAGGCAGACGATCACACGCACATGCATCAGCAAGGTTTGGAACCTGCAGTCACGAGTGAATAAGAATAGTACCGCTAGCTGTGTATGAACTCAACTTTTTACGACTTATCTCAGGGGAGGTGCTGTTATCAAGTCACTCAGTCAATGTCACTCACTGGTCATAAACTCACTCTACTAACTGATGTACTGCGGTGAACTGACGGACTAGTGTACTGACTGATATTGTTGGAAAAATAAATGAATAGCACTGTTCAATTCTATCCTAAGACATCTATTTCTTAATATATCTAAACGATTCATTTAATACATCTATTAAGCGCATATTTAACCTGAATTTGATACATAGAAGAAATAAGTCATCAAAACGGGCCTTTATATGTATTCCCAGCTATGAGAGCAGAAATAATTTAACTTTAATCATACAGCAAACAAGTGTATTGGATATATTCATTTTTAGGTTTCAATACTATACATTTCTGGTTTGATGCGATATTTCACCTTTGTGAAATGAAACAGCATTTCAATGCAAATATTTTACAAATTATTGTTTTACGTGCATTTTTAGGCCTTGTTTAGACGATAAAGAAAGACTATAATGGGAGTTAGAATTTCTTCCACCACATATACCGAAATTTTCTCACCGCTATCGCTAAAAATTGCATCTAAAACAACTTTATAAAGATACAAAATTTACGAGAAGATTTGTAGGAGCTCTTTCAAACACACGTTATATGCGGCACTAAGATGTAAGTGAAGACATGTAAACGTAAAAAGGGCTACGATCATGTCGGTGTTTCAATGCACATGTACGGGAGCTCGTAGACATGTACGTATGATGTTCACACGCATCAAGTACAGGTAAAGAGAAGCACAGGCCACGCTGTTGTAGTTCGGGCGCAGAGTTGCCACTGCTGGATTTTTCAGCCCAGATCAAGGCAAAACGAACGACTCAAATATGCATAAATTATCGATGCATGGTATATATAATAAATTAATATACTAAACTACACAAATGTATAATAATTTACACATAAAAACCGCTAACTATGTTTAGCACTGGGTTTAAAAACCCAACAGTGGCAACGATGGAACTTCCGAGATGGTAACACCTTGCTTCAGAGCTACACACGTTCAACCGTTGTCTCTACTTGACTGCAAAGTGTAAAAGCACTAGATTTAGCTCTAAGCTGGACTATGAGGAAAACTTCACTGAAACTGATATTAACTAATATCAAACTCTTGACAATTAATAAAGATGAATATACATCTGTTTTGGGCAGTTACGCCGCAACAATTACGGCAGAGGTGGATAAATTTGTATAATCGGAGAAACATAAACTCAGTCACAGTTCGTCTGACGTTTAGTTCCGCACCCTCCAGCCCGGTTGAACATAGTTTCTGTTGCATAAAATTCTGACTGGTCTGTCTCTAGCAAGCCTTCTGTTAACATGTTCATTGATTAGGATGTCTTTCAGCATAGTATTTTGTCATGTTAACTGTAAATTAATATTAAACCATAATTATATTTTTCATTTTTCCCCAACACGTTGAGTACGATTGCCTAGCTGGTACAAATCTTCACTTCGTACACAGTCATTATCACTAGAAGGCACTGGCCCACCGTTGGGTCACGCCGCTCTTAACGTGTTAATCAATCCGCCCTGGGCATCCGCCACAGCGCCTATCGCTGTATCCGGGGGTTTTTAGAAAAAACGTTGGTCGGATTTACAGTACAATTACACGGTAAGTACGTGCAATATAAATTCACAGTAACCTACTTCTAGGAGTACTAACCGTACTCAATCAATTGGCGTTAATATATTTTGACCGTTCTAGCTAGTCCCAATGATGAATGTTGCCCAGATGGAATGCTTTTTTTGTAACATACGACTGTGTTCGGACTGATGGCTTTTACACTGGCTAGAGTTTCGAGTTTCGAAGTGGTGGCAGGCATTCGACAACATGCGATTCACTATTGTTTTCTTCCAT
The DNA here is from genome assembly GCA_006783055.1 of Trinorchestia longiramus. Taxonomy (NCBI): domain Eukaryota; kingdom Metazoa; phylum Arthropoda; class Malacostraca; order Amphipoda; family Talitridae; genus Trinorchestia; species Trinorchestia longiramus. Next base: position 45,478 of record VCRD01001206.1, on the reverse strand, counting down.
TTAAGCGGCTAAGCTAGGCTAGGAGGAGACTGACTCATTATGTGGGGAAGGGTAGGGGAAGGTATGGGTAGCAATGACAGGGAAGAATGTGGATTTCTATTATAAAGTCAGGTCTGTATGCAATGGAGGTATAACCTTCACTCATTGCATGAGTAGGTGCTAGAACCAAAATAAAAAAAATATAATTAATTACATCAAAACCCGTGCTCCCAATACTCGGCTCTTCACAAATTTGTACAAAAAAATGGGTTCAAATTTTGAATCCCAGCTGCTTCAGACTGACACTCGATGGTTTTCATGAACTCGGGCTATAAGAAGGCTGATCAGTCTAAAAAATTATGTCACGTTATTTTTATCTGGTAACGACTCAGATTTGGTGAAACATTTCTATAACGAAAATTGGCTTTCCAAGCTTTGCTATTTATCAGATATTCTTGACAAGCCCAATGACCTCGATATATCATAACACAGCGAAAATTTAAACGTTCAAACATTAATTTCAAAAATTCAAGCTTTCCTGAAGAAAGTAATGCATGCTTGATTGATGAATATAAAACGCAACTAATGTGAGTTATTTCCATGTCTGGAAGAATTCATTACAGAAAACTAACTAAATTTTGATATAATCAAACCAATTATAATTAAGAACTTGGTCAGCTTAGGGGAAAATTTTAAAAGATATTTACTTCACGAATCAGACATGAGCCGCTTTGATTGGATCCAAAATCCATTTGATGCTGAAGTCGAAAAAGTGTGTCATCTCGCACTAAAGGCACAGGAAGAATTTGCAGAACTTTTTTGATTCGCCTCTAAAAACTATATTTGTTAAAATAAGTCTAAATTCGTTTTCAGTTGGCATCAAATTTGGATATCCAAACGTGTCACGACTTGCAATGGATTCTCTTCTACCTATCGTGTTAACATATTTATGTTAAATGGCTTTTTCGGCATTAACTAATTTCAGAGCAAAACATTGATCGAGTTTAGGAAATATTGAAACTGTATTTAGACCAACATTAACAAAAATAGAGCCTAGATTTGACCTCTGTGAGAAAATGCAGGCGCATAAATCCAATTAATTAGATATTAGTGACAATATTTAATGTCTCTAATAGTGTATATATATATGTATATATATATATATATATATATATATATATATATATATATATATATATATATATATATATATATATATATATATAGATTTATTGGGTCTACTGTACAAAATACTCGCATTTTAGAAGTTTATATTTTTTTCACTATACCGTATTTCTTAATAAACATCAAATTTTTCTCTTATATTTATATTTTATTCTTTATTTTCATAAAATTAAAGGATCGTACATAAATAAAATCTTTTAAAGGGGGTCACAGCCGATAAAAGTTTGAAGACTACTGGGTTAAATAACGGCCCAACAGTCTAAAGCCATTCCTTGATAGGACCTTGGGGTAGAATGGATATTTCGACTCTTGTAAGTGAGTTTTTCAACTCCTGTGAATAGGGTCTTACTGACTGCTGTGTATGGTCCTTCTCATTATTTTTAAATCTAATAACCCTTGTATTTTAATGTCCCATTTTACCTCCTTACTCAGTCCATAAACCCCTGGCACATAGCCTCACGCTCAGACCTGCTGAGTGTCGGGTTTGCTGCTACGAAGTTAAACATTTAGATTTCGTCTCTAGCACAGCTAACTTAAGTTAAAAGCTAAAAAATCAGGATAAAAGATGACAGGCTCCGCCCACTATGGAGTCCCATCAGTCTTCGCTTGCATGCGCAGGGCAGGGTGAAAGACTTCACCAGAGCCTTGAGACAATGGAAGATCGCTATCACGGACGATGGGATACGCATAGGACGACAAATTGGTAATAGAACTAAAACAACAACTGTATTACCGAAGTTAATAATTCACAAATGTTCCATAAAAAAATTTCAAAACTAATGCTCATTTTATTTATGGTTTCACTTTTATTATTTTGAAGTAAAAGTTTGGAATGTTTTTTAGGTTTTGTTTCATGCATTTGTATATTCGTGATAATTAACTGTTTGCAGTCTTTGTTTTAATTAATGATTCATGTGTGCAATATAAAATGGGTTAGTACGGATGAATCGATGCATATATCGCGAAAAATGGAGGTGTTATGGAAAATGGACGGCATACCTGAAATTAACACTCGAAATATACGTTATAACAGCTTTCAAATTCTATGCATACGACTTGAGCTGCATAAATTGAAAAATGGTGTTGAATATCCATTGTTTATCGGGAGATATTTATGTTGAATAAATTTTTTATCTCCTACAATGTAATGTCATGGTTACAGCTTGAATACAGAATATTTTTACATTTGGCCTAAGATAAAAAAATTATTGACTCTAAAATCATTGGTTGTCAGATAATTTGAAGTAGGCACTTAAAAGTCGGCTAAGTTAGAACAGGAGGAGTTATGTATTTGATGCAAATAGCGGCTTAAGTTGAATTTCTTCAACAAAATCACACACGTGAGTTTTGAATTGGACATGAACAACTTGATTTGTTTGAGTTCCAGTTGATAATACTAGAGTCATACACGAAAGTTGCCATCATTTTTTAATGGCGTGGAAAATTCAAATAAATTTTAAATATCAGAGAAGAAATTAGGCTTGAATATATTTGTGATTCGTATACCAAGAGTGTATACAACTAATTATCAATTTCTAGCAAGATCATTTAACGAAAGTTATAGAATTAGGCGATAGGAACGTGATTTTTGGCCCATTCCTAGGTCGGTACCCAAGTCCCTGGCCGTAAAATCATTTTATTAGCCGATGGTCATTCACAAACAGACCAGGGCAGCAGGGTCTCGAACTCGCGTCTTCTTCCATCACAAGCGGGTTTTCTCACCAGCTGACCATGCTGGTGGATGTTAAAGGAAGAAATAACACGCATAAAAGTAGTCGATAAGAGAATTATAAAAAAATGTTATGCCGGGAGTTGAACGCCAAGCATCAGGCTGCAACGAAAGTTCAGTCAATTTTTGGAACGAAAGTTCTGTCCATTTTTTGTTGGAATGAAAAGTCAGCGAAACTAAGATTTATTTCATCATTAGCATAGTCATCATTGTCACTAATGACGTCTTTCCACCTTCTATAAGGTTTTTGATGCCTCCGTCATACAATTTATTCGGTTTTGACTCCAAAAATAAACTGGCTTCAAATCAACCTCTTCTCTTAAAATAAGCATTTGTCCTGAAGGATAATTCTGTAAGCTTCTAAAGAGATGGTAATGTGTTGGAGTAAGATCGAGAGAACATGGTGGGTGAATCAAAACTTCCCAACCAAATAGTTCAATGAGATTCTTTTTCCCAACTGAAATGTGGGGCCTGGCATTGTCATGGTGCAGGATCATTCCTCTTCTGTTTACCGACAAAGGCCGTTTTTCTTTAAGAACAGTCTTCAAACGGCATAGCTTCTGGCAGTACACTGCACAAGTTATGGTTTGATTGCCACCTAACAAGCTCACAATGAACAATTCCCTTTATGTCCCACCACACGCAGAATTTTTTCAGCTGCAGACCACGTCGAGGCTGTAGAATAAGGTTGGAATTACGGTGAGCCACTGTCTTTTATGTATAACATAACTGTACGGTATTCATTTCTCATCTCCCGTAACGATTTGATCTAAGAATTGGGTTTGAAACTGAACATAACGTAGTAAGACACAACAGTTCACACATTCTTGGAAATTGTTCTCACAAACATCGTGTGAAACCCTTTTCCAGCCTTAGAAACTTTAGCTATTCTTATCATTTCATGATATGTGGTCATACAGCTCACGTTAAATTTCTTGCTGATTATTCTAGTTTTTTGGAAGAATCATCAATGGCAGCCAGCAATAAGTTCATTAAAACTGAGTCTTTTGAAGCATTATTTTCTTAGCTCGTCCTTAAGACTAAAGGCTTCCTTTTTGAAACGTGAAATCATCTTCTACTACTCCTTTCGGTTACCAAAAGATTTCCGAATGTGTTCGTGAGTGATCTTGCTGCTGGACTTGCTGCACTGCCCGTTTGAAATTTATGGAACAAAATATGCCTGATGTGCTCATTGCTTGGTGTGTAAATTTTGGGTCAATAATACATATTTTTTTATTAATTATCACAAAATCTGAGAGCATAAATAATATTCAAGAGATTTTGATAGCAGCAAATATGTACGATTAATATAATCGTACACTAAAATTATAAATCAAGAAGCGGATAAATCTTATGTTAAGACCCGATAATAACCTAAAACTATGTATTATAAACAGTAAAATAAGTTTTTTGTATATTATTTGCAGTTATGGGCCGTCACCCAAGTCTATATACTGTAAATGTTATTTCAACAGTAATAAATAAATTCATATCAGGTTTAATATGATATATTTTATTTTCAGCTAATTTTGGAGCCTCAAGATTAGTCAGATGCATGTTCCACAAGATTGTTTACAATGACTTTATTATACAAAAACCAATAAGGAAAAACAAATCAAATGTTTTTAGTTCGATATTAATAGTCAGAAATTTACATTTGTTACTCCCAAAAAAAAGGATGGTGCACAATTTTCTCCGACAAAAATCAAAACAAAGGACAGAGGTGGAGTCACAACAAAAACACCAACCAATCACATTAGTTTTTTTATACGAACTTGGATTACTAAGAGTAGTCTCCTTCACCTGGGCAGCATTGCTGAGGCCTTGGAACTGGTGAACTAGACTACTGCAAGTAGTCTAGTTCACCCCGACGCCAACGCGACATGATCACACGAGAAGACCAGACTAGAGGACAGAAGTCTACTCATGCGCGTCGATCCCTGGTTTTTCGTAAATGTGTCGAGTAGTCTACAAATGCTTTCCACCTTTCAATTGTTTCTAAGCGCTCCGCCAGCAGTTCGAGTTGACGGTTGAGTTCTTGAATTTTACGTGATTGATTTTCAATGGGCCCTTACTTTTTGGCTTGAACACAGAAGAATATACTGTTCGCTTGAAAATACTTGGTTTGGGACGGTAAATCGGAGAAGAGAAAGTGAGTTGTTTGCTGTACGCAGATGACATTGTTGTGTTAACTGAATCAAGGAAAGAATTACAAGGGAAGCTTGAAATTGTGAATGGATCCAGTAGGGAATTCGAGGTGAAATTTGGGACAGGTAGAATTAAAGTTATGGTTGTAAATTGTGATGGGACTGACACATAGAGAGTGAATATTGTAGAAATTGAAATAGTCAGCAGTAAGGAGTATAAGTACCCACGATATATTTCGCATGAAGATGAATGTGCAAGAGAAAAAGATGAGAAAGTGGCAAAAAATATGTAATAGTAGGGAACACTAAGCAGTATGGTCATGTATGGAGCTAACAAGTTTGAATGTGTTAGATGAATGTGGAGGTATGTTACTGTACCTATTGTAATGTATGGTACGAACGTTATGGCATGGACTGGAGGAGACCTTGGAAACTTGAATGTGTTTCATAATAGGGTGGGGCTTTTGAAATTAGACACCCAAAATGAACAGCTGTAGAAGCTATTAGATGGGATCTAGGGTGTAGTCTGTTTCTAGAAAGAATAATGAAAGCTGTGTTCAGATATAAGGTGAGAATTGAACAAATGGAGAATCAAATGTGGGTTAAACAAATTTTTGAATAAAATCTGAGTAAAAGTTTATGGGAGAAAATTTGCTGGGAGCATGCAAGAAAGTAAAGATTCAGAAGATTGTTTGTGTCAGAATTGGGAGACCTATACACAACTGGTTATTGACAAATAATGGAGGTGAAGGACAGGAGTGTTACTGTAAAAAATAGAAGAAGGAAATTGAAAGACTAACAAAAAAGTATAATTTGAACAAATAGAAGCATAGTATGGCTGGGAAGACCACCTTATTTGATTAATGACAGATGGGAACATGTGTGCCCAGAGATAATCATTCCCTTTAGTCTCATTTTCTAAATGTTTCGTTCAGAATTACGGTAAAATGACAGAAATGAGATGGAGTGGTAATTTACGCAACATTTTAATTAGTCTGAAAATAATTATTTAATTAGAGGGTTAACTAAATATGCTCGAAAGTATGTACCAAAGGTTGAAACGTTATGTAATGGAAGATTCGGTAGTCCACATTTCATTGGAAGTAAGCCATCAGATGTAAGGCACTAACTGTGAATAGGCGAACATGGAAGTGGAATGAGGGAAATAATAGGTTATGTATGCAGTGTAACAGAGCAGTAGAAAAAACAATTAAACATCTAGTTATTAGAAAGTAGTAAATATAAGCACGAGCGAAAAAGCTTATGGGTGTTGTTCATGAGCAGTTTAAAGAATCAGTGAAATGCTAGCTGTGTTGAAAAGGACTTCGGTATGAGCTATCTTGTAGGGCTGGAAGAAGAATGCAACATAAATGTTGTGGATGCAATGAAGAATTTCCTGGTGCATGTATGGAATAAGAGACACAATTATTATGGGTGTGGTTCATGAGCAGTATGGAGAGAATCGGTGAAATGTCAGGTGTGTTGAATAGGACTCTGGTATGAGCTATTTTGTAGGGCTGCATGAGGAATGCAACATGATTGTTGTTCACACAATGAAGAATTTCTTAACGTACGGATGGAATGAACAATTGACGTTGAACAGTCATTCCCTTTGATTAGAGTGACTACCTGACAAGCATAAAGCATGTTTATGAAAAGCTGGCTATCCCAGTGATGCACTCACTTAGCTGGTTCATTCTTTTGCATGAAATGACAGAGAGTGGCTTTTGAGGGTTTATTTTAGATGACTTTGGCACACAGGCAAAAACTCTGGGATGCCACTCTGTTGTATGTATGTGTTTTAGAGGGAATTGAAGGCCGTAACAAAAGCCCTCGCGAAATCTGGCCCTCAAGTCTTAGTCATCAACTTTTTGGTGTCATTTGAAACTCAAATAAGCTTTTCCTGTTTCATTTACATTTAGTACTGAAAATAGATCACTCCTATCACCGGGTATGATTCCAGGAATAAATGAAGTGCTTATTGGCGTGTAACATTCTCCAGAACAAAAAAGCTTGAGATTTTGAACATACTGCATATTTAGTATAAGTTCATGTGAGATATACCGGGTAAGCCAAAAACTGAACAAATCCTGAATAGAAATTCCGCTTAGTACTTCATAAACTCCTTAATCAAAGAGAGTAAACTTTCAGGCCATAAAAATACAGGTCTAATCTTTGTTGTTATTCAATATAACCGCCATCCGTAGCGATGATGGCCTCGAGACGGTGCCTGGAGGTTTTGCAGGTTTTGACAACGTAGTCCGTGTTCATGGTCATTTCCTCCAGGTCAACAGATACTTTACGGGCGGTGATGTTTGGGCGGCGAATGCAGCAGGACTTGCCCTCAATGTGCGGCCAAAAGGCGTAGTCTAGTTGATTCACATCTGACGAGGATGGCAGTCACATGTCTTTCGGCAAGAAGAAAAAATTTTACTCCAGCAGAAAACCCTGTACACGATTGGATGTGTGTGCTGAGGTACCATCTTGTTGGAGCCCAGCAGTGATAGATGACATATCAAATGTGTTACTGATCCCAGGGACCAGCATATTGTCTAACTTGTCCTCGTAAGCCGGTACCCTGTCGAAGACTAGATCAGAAGTATCACGGCACCATTTGATGCAATAAAACCAAGTGACATGACGGATGCTAGATGCTTCGTTGTTGACAAGGTGCTGGCACTCTCGTCCATTTTACCGCGAGGCAAGTAGCGGTCGTTTCTTCTGCTTTTACCGGGTCGACTGTCCAAGTCTTTTCATCTGAGAAGATGATCACCCGATCAGGCGGAGCAGACTTGAGATCATTCATGAACCTCTGGCAACATTCTAGACGCTTGGCGCGAATGTCTGGCGTGAGCAGCGGCCTCTTAAAAATGACAAGGGACTTACCTCCCAGCTTTCCAACTGCTCGTCGAACTGTGACCGCTCCAACCCCGAGCTTCCTGGTGTCATAGTTGTAGTGATGACGTACAGTGATGTGTAATATTGTATAGTGATGTAAAGTGATGTGTAATGATGTATGAAGGTGAATGTGTACGTGTGGGACTCAAGTGGCAGGGCCGCAGGGCCATTAAAAATCAACCGTCACAGCGTCATGAAAAAAAAACACACAGCACGCTAATATGAAACGTAAGGAGTTCTGAGCACCAAGCCAGAAAAATTCAAGTAACTGAAGTATGTTCTTCGATCGCTTCGAAACCATGGGAAGCATCTGGCTAGTAGTGTCCAACGGTCAGATAAACACAGCATACCTTCAAAGCAAGAACCAAGTACGAGGGGAGAAGCTAACATTCAGAAGGCGTGTTTTTATAAAACACCGACGAATTATATAAGCAGCTGCCGGGAAATCAAGGGAGTTCAAAATTTGTAAGACAACGATAGAGTGAGCAAAAGCTTGAGAAGCGGCGGCGATTTCTACAGGGAGCATCCACGAGCTAGGGGCAGGCGACCGACGACAAGGAAGCAAACACAGAAAATCTTATCGACGTGGAGGTGAGAATATTTCTGGGATAAGAAACTGAAACAATATGCAAACAAACAGCATAAGCGTCTTAGGGTACCTTTTTCAAGGCATGTACTTACGGAAGACTTTTGTCTATTTTAGGGGGAAGGTTCTTTGGAGCAACTGGATCCTAAAAGACGTTCGTACCCATGAAACCATGAAAAAGTTCATATTAACTTGGAAAAGCCCTTGCCAATAAATAAATCGGGATTTCAGTGTCGAATCGGATTTGATGTTTACGTAATTACTTCGGAAAATCAACAACACGGATCACGTGAAAATACTAAATAACATACGTCAACCTATCAGTGTCCCTTTAAACCAGTGTAGGTTGGGATGCAGCGTGTGCAGCACACACACAATGTAAACAACTTTGCGAGCCTGCAACATGGAGTTAGGACACTACAGAGTGGATACTTGCGTATGGTTACGGTGAACCGTACTACTCACTTTCTGGAAAACTTCCAAACAAAACCACTAATCGTGAACAGTCGCTCAAAAAACTCGTACTATAGAATACAACCCACATGAACGACACATGTTCAAAAACAGTAACTAAACATAAGCACGTTAATGCATTACACGCGCTAGACCTTCCCAAATGAAGATGCACTCAAAAGGAAATGGCAGTAATCCACTGAATCAGCACTTTATACGCCTAAATCCATTATCCAGACTCAGTTGCTAAACAATAAAAAGGTGCAAAAAATAATAAATTCATCTTACTTTCTAACGATATGAGCACAGACTGCGCAATGCCCCTTTCATCCATGAGTCATAGACATTCGAAGAAACATGCAAGGATAGACAAATTAGACAGAAGTCGCCATCTCCTCAAAAATTAGCCTTACGAAAATAATAAAGAACCAGTACCATGATAATGTATGCAAACATAATCATAAAAAACAAAACGGTAGGAAGACTCCAAACCAGATTAAACCACCTCATGGTAAAATTCTGAATCACATGACAGAAACATCATTCAATCCCTAATATGCCCATGTGGAAAGTTCCATGGATGATGTAACAAAATCATTGAATGTAATATTGTTTCACACTTTGGCTGACTGACAGTGTTTTCTCCATGCAGTAACCCTTCAACTTGACGAAATACACAACACAATGCAGGCCTATAAATTTCTAATAAAAGCCATCGAAACAGAAATCAAAACAAACAAAAACCAGTACACAAATTTAATCGACGAGGACAGTGGTAAACTTGATCTTTAGATGCACAAATACCTACATGATAAATATTCGCTCATGCAACTGGGAACCTCATCCCTCAAATTACTTCCAGGGCGCTGCAAAAACCGATTCATATCTACAGTGAAAGTGATGGTAGCATATGAAAGAAAACAGTTTAACCCACAATAACATGACAAATAAACAAATCCCCATTATTAGTCCATCTGAATAACTACCACTATAGTGTTCTAATTAATGGAAAAATATGATATAACCAATAGTAAAACTTCGTCGTCCAGATGACTAGACAATAACGCCAAGGTAAACACAACAACACCTCTAGCTGGCACCGCAAGCACCAAACAGTACCCCACCGAACACTCACATTTTAATGCTAAATGTTCCGCACGGTGTAACGAACGCAGTACCTCGAGTAAATACCCTACCAAAAATCACATCAAAATTAAACATATCAACACGCGTAGCTTCAATGACAAATTGGATGACATGAAAGTAATGATAATAACTAAAGACTTTGACACTTTATGGGTATCTAAGATATGGTTTGATCCAAGAATTCAAAGGTCACATTTTAATATCTTAGTGTACTCACTTTACCGATACGATGGCAAAAAAACAATTGAGGTAGCGAATCTTGCATTTACATCAATGTGGTGGTACGCGTTAATTTTCGGGTGAATATAATGGCATGTCTAATTTATTTATTAGTGATTGATTAAGGCATATAAAAGGTAAAAGTTTATCAGCCTACTGTGAATTGCATGATGATTGATTGATTGTTGATAAGTTCTTTTCTCTCTCATCATTTACGTAATCCTGGTTAAATACATGGGTCTTCTGCATGGTGTTCTACTACCATAATTCAATTAATACTTGTAATTAACACAATTAATTGAATGCAACAACATACACACGTAACCGCATTAGAGGGACTCTAATCCTCTGAATACATGATATGTTAAAAGGTATTCCCAGCACTTCTTTTCAATGGCAAGATGAGGGTAATGATACACACAAAATATTTAATACATGCTATGGTAAATTCACGAGATGGGAAATGAGAGTCATCTACCACATTTTGCCATATAACCCACAACATGATATCCTATTAAGCAGTGCAGTATTAATGGATCAATTGCATACTAAATAATTGAATGATTAAATGTGCATACGGAACAAATTAACTAAATGGTGTTCAAATCAATTCACAAAATTTACCTTGTCGCTAACCTCGATCACATAGAAATGCTTATATTAAACTTGCTCTTACACAGGATATTCGCCATTGATGATGGCTACAATGTTTAACACTCACGATAAAACACTTTAAGATGCCGCTAATTTTCCCTCTTTATTTCCCCCATGCCCTAGACCTAAATGTTGCTCTCCGTCCCAACAGTCTATATCGTCGACGAGATCTAGTTTCCAAGTCCCCCATTAACACTCTTACACCTATTCCACTCATACCCCCGAACTTATACCTATCCTCTCAATGTCGATCTGGCTGCACAAACCTACATTGCTGTTAAGATCTAATTCCCCAGTCTAAGTCCCCGCTGTAGAATTGTTCTCGCTCCTAGCACTGTCCTCGCACTTATTGCCTTGCTGTAATCTTCGTTGGTTTCCTGAATCCTGCTTATATACTCCGGTGGTGTTTTCTAGGAATACGCCTCCTAACTTTTGGCTTTCCGTTCCGTTTCCGGAACGGAACCGGAATATGCGGTTATGCTGTGC
>VCRD01001206.1:0-33858 GCA_006783055.1 Trinorchestia longiramus | reverse complement strand
ATCCATCTTTTGCATTTTATTTCAACATTGTTGGGAATCATTCCTCTTTTATTGACGACTGAAGCGTTCAATTGACAATGGTTGAATATTATTATATTTTCTTTTAACATTGCTGGGATTTCCTCCATCTTTTATTGATACTTTGTGTTCAATTGGCAATGATAAATATTCATCGCCTTATGATCAGAGCCTAGCTCTTGATCAGGCGGAAATAATTAATTGAGTAACCTCGAATGTTATACGAATAGTCAGAAGAAAAGAGCACGTGAATATTCCAAATGACCAATTTCGTTTCACGATTCTAGAGTTACAGGTGCATACTTGATGTCCTGGCATAGCGAGAAATTTCGTCCTTCGACTTCGTAAATTCTCGACCTAAGACAACAAAAATATATTTTCTGACGATTTAATTCATAAGAATCCTTCCGCATAGCTAAGGGTAATTATGCTCGTCCACAATAATAAACATGGTGTACACAATGACAGTCACGAATTTCGTCTTTTGCATTTGCTAAGACTTAACTCGATCATTATGCACAAAAAATACACAGTGTAACATTGAGAATACAGCAATACGGATGAAGACTTCTGCCATTGGCTCTGTCAAATCTCGACTGTAACTCTATATAACACATAAAAAAAATTATTATTCGATGTCAGTTCAAAATGAGAAGATCTCTGCTTCGGACATATAATACTCCTAAGCTAGACATAATCATCTCTGACACTTCATTTACATATTTAAGTGAGCAACGGTAATCGTTACATATTTTACATATTAAGAAACAGCTTTTAGCTGCAGAAGTTTCGTTACTCGGACGGTTGTCCTTCAATATTTATTTTTGCTGACGGGTCAGTGTAGTTTGGGATATCCGTTACACATGCAGCAATGCCGAGTCAAAGCGGCACTCCAACTCACTACGAAATTTCAGTAGATCTGATGTAATGAAAGACATTTCTGCAAAATGCTAAATGAAGTTCATCTCAAACCGAAAATTTTCTCCTCATAATCTTCAACTGATCAGCAAGTAAACGATAAAGAACTTTTACATTTCTGCTAAGTTCAGTTATCTCAAGACTCGCATAATCAACATACAATATAAATATTCTCACGGACTATCCCACTGCCCTTATACCTGTCTAATACATGTTTAATTCTGCCTGTTTTGAATTGACGAAATGATTCTCTCCATTGATGGTATTAAATAATTAATCACATAATCACGACATTAATAAATGCAATAATGGGTAAACGAACAAACACAATATTTTAAAATAATATCACTCAATACCCTATTAAATTCTAAAGAACCAAATACATATCAAGAATTTACCTGTCTGCAAGCACAAAATAATTAAGTATTACACGTAAACTAACACCTGTTGTTGGTGACTTCGCCGTGCCTCTCGATCGTAGCACTCCTTACATACTCAATCACATACTGGGTTCCCATTCTGATTCACTGCTTCATGTAGTTGACACATTAAATATGTTCACGTTGTATCACACGTAGAAAATTCTAGTTTTCGCGCATCCACGTTCACCCATATCTATCATTCGGTTGTAATTACATCGAATCTCCAATTCGGAATTATTGCCGAAGCGTTGATCATCTTGCTACTCGTGTTCACATGAACACGGAATTCTATCAGTTAAATTCAGACTCCTTATGATATTGTCACATATGCATCGCCATTAAGTAAAACCCTCGTAACCTTAGTAAATTAAAGGACTCAAATATTTTTACTCTATGTGATTAACACATTCAATTATTTCGGAATCTCGATCACCCTCAATTTCTGGAAATTATTTGGAAGGATGCACAACTGAGAAAATTTCTTACCACATTTTGCTTGACCCTCACAAAATAATTATTCTAAATCAAAGATATCTCCCCACGGTCTAGTGCAATATCGTCCCTTTCTTTCTTAGCAGTAATTATGATAAAATTTAATATTACTTCTTCTAATCTACAATACTCTCTTGTCCCTTTCCAATCGACTTCGCAATTCAACACAAATGAAATGGATTCCAATTCTAATACCCCTATCACTGATGAATGATGCAACAAAATTTCAACTACAACTAATTCCCCTCTCACTTAACAGTGAAGCAAAATAATTATTTTAACCACGATTGACTCCTCTCGCATTTAACAGAAGAAACATCACTAAAATTTGTAGAATATGTTGAAATTTGTTCTCCCATAACTCCAAGGAATTTAACATTATTAGGGCTTTTACCCTTTCACATGAAATTAACGATGAAACTGAACATTATTTTTCAAAATGCTCAGATTTGCACTCTGTACGCAACATTTAATTCCGATGGAGTCTTAACTTACATAACACACAGATAACTTCAACACGAAATCAGAAAATATAATTATGCGTTACCCCCAATTTGTCAAATAATGAAACGTAAATTCAAATGCATGCCAACATTGTTCCAAAGTTTCCTGGAAGTGAAAAAAAACTCCCTAGAAACGAACAAAATGCTGTTCCCTGGAAGAAAAACTTCCAAGAAACACAGGAGACACAATTTTCATCTCATTTGCCATAAAAAAAATACATATAGGGAAACCTTTTATTGCCGTAGGGCTTTAGAGTTGTTGTGGTGTGGCGGTACGCGTTAATTTTCAGGTGAATATAATGGCATGTCTAATTTATTTATTAGTGATTGATTAATGCATATAAAAGGTAAAAGTTTATCTGCCTACTGTGAATTGCATGATGATTGATTGATTGTTGATGAGTTCTTTTCTCTCTCATCATTTACGTAATCATGGTTAAATACATGGGTCTTCTGCATGGTGTTCTACTACCATGATTCAATTAATACTTGTAATTAACACAATTAATTAAAGAACAACAACATACACACGTAACTGCACTAGAGGGACTCTAATCCTCTGAATACATGATATGTTAAAAGGTATTCCCAGCACTTCTTTTCAATGGCAAGATGAGGGTAATGATACACACAAAATATTTAATACATGCTATTGTAAATTCACGAGATGGGAAATGAGAGTCATCTACCACAGTTTGGCATATAACCCACAACATGATATCCTATTAAGCAGTGCAGTATTAATGGATCAATTGCATACTAAATAATTGAATGATTAAATGTGCATACGGAACAAATTAATTAAATGGTGTTCAAATCAATTCACAAAATTTACCTTATCGCTAACCTCGATCACATAGAAATGCTTATATTAAACTTGCTCTTACACAGGAGATTCGCCATTGATGATGGCTACAATGTTTAACACTCACGATAAAACACTTTAAGATGCCGCTAATTTTCCCTCTTATCACGGTGCCCCCTTTATTTCCCCCATGCCCTAGACCTAAATGTTGCTCTCCGTCCCAACAGTCTACATCGTCGATGAGATCTAGTTTCCAAGTCCCCCATTAACACTCTTATACCTATTCCACTCATACCCCCGAACTTATACCTATCCCCTCAATGTCGATCTGGCTGCACAAACCTACATTGCTGTTGAGATCTAATTTCCCAGTCTAAGTCCCCGCTGTAGAATCGTTCTCGCTCCTAGCACTGTCCTCGCACTTATTGCCTTGCTGTAATCTTCGTTGGTTTCCTGAATCCTGCTTATATACTCCGGTGGTGTTTTCTAGGAATACGCCTCCTAACTTTTGGCTTTCCGTTCCGTTTCCGGAACGGAACCGGAATATGCGGTTATGCTGTGCGATGACCGTTGGCTTATACTGGGTATGTGACCCAGCTGCTCGCATTCCCCACAAGCCTATTCACATTCCCACATCCTGTATAATGTATCCCCTACATCCTTACATGTTCACATCATTCAACATCACTATGCCTTAACACTACTATCACCACATCACTACTATCACCACATCAAACAAGTTACGCAACATCACAAATTTTGAAAAAAAAGAAATGTGTGAGGGTATAGAAATGGTATGACAACGTGCAGGTGGAAAAACACAAATCTTTCATTATTGGCACCATATACTAACACTCATATGCAGCTTTATAATTATTTTTTGAGTTTTTTCAGAAATTGTTTAGAACAATTTCAAAAACTAAAAAATTCTTCTATGTTTTCGGTGATTTCAACGTAGGCCTGAATAATAAAAGTGATCAGCTAACCATAATGCTCATCAGAATGAATCTATCACAAATAGTTCAAGAATCAACTAGCATAACAAAAACTTCCAAGACTTTCCTATATCTAGCAATTACTAATAATCAAAAATCAATAATCAGCACTGAAAAATCACCTTCAGTATCCGACTATCAGGCAGTAGAATGGTTAATTAACGTAGCAAAAGAGAAACCAAAATCCTGCTTGATTACCCACCGTATGAAGACTCTATACACACCAGAACCATTCCAGGAAAAACTATGGGACAGGAGGTATCAATTTCGAAGCATGGAAATAACCGATGATATTGACAGTTAAGTCTCAATTTTCAATGAGAATTTCTTAGAAGCCTTAAACAAATGTGCACCATACACCACAAGGAGACCTAAACTAAAACGTATCCCCAGATAACATGAAATAAAACATTTCTGAAGAGTGAAAAAACTTACCTACACAAATTTAAATGTAACAAATCGAACAACTATCTACGAGACCGTTATAAACATCATGCAATGACTCTCCAGAAAAATAAAAAACAAAACGAAAAAACTTCCAAAATGAAATACAAACACCAAAGAAAAATCTAAAATGAACCTGGGAAATCATTAAAAAAATAGCACAGTACAAAGATATTAAAAAAAAGAAGAAGATCGAAAACCCTTTGGAAACAGCCACTAATTTCAACACTTTCTCCGCTGAAGTCGGTGCAAATGACTTCGATAAATTATCCAAATTTACTCCACATAAACATTTTGATGTTGGCCTAAGTCTTGCCAAGTTACTAAATACAGCTAACACTTGGAGACCAAATCCAGTTAATCTATAAGATATACGTAAAATCTTGTACTCGTTGAAAAATACAAAGGCAGTTGGACATGACAACAATCAGCCTTCTATACATCAAAGACAATTCAAATGTTACAGCACCATTGATTCGTTTGATAATCACTACTTCTATTGATACAAACAAATTCCCGGATCAGTGGAAACATTCCATTATCAAATCATTGCATAAATCAGGTGACATCAATACTGCATCAACTAACAGGTCAATTGAGGGGAGGACAGCATTAGTGGACTACTTGCATTTTTTCCCGTGGAAAATATGAAGTAGACTACTGGATTGTAGTCGCCTCCATCATCGCTGCGTCAGCGACAGCACGGGACAGCTAAAGTAGACTACTCGACAGTAGTCTCCTTTAGATTTCCTGCCGAACACGTATTTTTGCCCTGCTTTGCGAGCACAGCTCTACCTAGGCGTCTTTTAAAGCTGCTCTGCAATTGGTTGCTCGAGAGGGCTAGGTCCCGCCCCTCCTCCTTCTGGTGTAATTAATTTTGTCCAAATAAATTAATTATTTTGCAGCTCAATCAATAGTTTGGTATACTTTAAATATATCTTTGTACTTTAAATATTAAATATAAGAAAATATGCACTTGTTTTAATTTTAAAACGCAGTTTTAAAAAAATACGCTCGTTCATACGAGTATATGCAAGAAAAAATTTCTCAGCAGAAAATGTGAGGGTTTCAATGTCGTACTCAGTTAAATAGGGTTTGTTGCTTCTGTGTAATGAAGCAACAACTTTTATAGACAATGTAATTCTATTGTTTACTTAATTTTGTCTGATACCTTTAAGCACTGTCTTACCGTCGTAAATTTCAGTGATAGTATTTTTAAACCAGAAAAATTTCTAAGATAGTAGTTATAGCAATGTTAACACTGGGATCTCATTTAAAGGATAACAAATCCTGAATCCATCGTTCCCAAAAATGTTGATACATACAGAATGTAATACAACCCGATTGTATTTTTAAATTCCTGAATATTAAAGTATTATTTAGGTACATCTATTATGATAAGTAATACAATGATCAAGAAAAACTTTAAAATGTATACTCCGACGTTACTTTAAGGTTCTGGGTTTAAAATAACTCAAAAATTCTGGTGACAGAAAGAACACCAATGAGTCGTCGAATGAGTCGAACACCAATCTTGCATGATTATTCACATATGAGGTTCGACAAAATACAGTAGCCGATTTTATTCTGAGCCTAACAATTGGACAATAGATTATCATTGCATGTGTGAAAATAATTACTAATGTGCATGTGTGAGTGTGACAAAAAAGTCGAATCGCTATTTGAACTACCTTTTGTGTGCATGGAGTCGAAAGGTGCTTGTGTACTACATGGCTAATTTAATCAATGACAACACAATAACTGATAATGTTGAAAGTGTACGAGCAAAAATAAATTATCATTACATCTAATAAACTAATGAAATGGGTATGTGCAACGAAAAAAATCGAAATACTAAGTACAGTATTATTTAACATTCTCAAAATTTTCAATTTAGATACTGAAACCGAAAATATAAGATCTTCAAATTTAAATTATTGTTAATGATTGAAAGCGTATTGTTTAGCTAATTTATCTAAGAAAAGTATGTAGAAGGTAATAGTAGAATTTACCACTGTTACCTTCAGTTTGTTCCTTAACCATGAAGTTACGTTATTGTCTACGTGTTAAAAGTCAAGACTGAATGATGAATTTCAACACTAAATAAGTATTAATACTATTTCTTCCACAAACAGATATTACCTTCAACGTTGTAGGAGGAACGTTGGAATACTTGACATAAATGCCACTTGCATGTAAGGATACTGATCAGTGAAACGTGCATCAAATACAGAGGCCTAATTTAGAACATGGCTTTGTGGTCAAGAGTTTTGTGAAAATTATTTCTGGACGGAGGGTAAGAAGAATAAATAGATTAGAATGAGGCAACGGTAGCAGGGTTCGAACGCGGGTCTTTCCGCTCGGAAGCGGATACGCTCATCAGTTGACCAAAAAGGCGCTATAATAGTATCACTCAGGAAATGTATTTATTCTTTGTGACCCGAACTTGTTCATTAATGCGCGTTATTACTTGTAAACGTTGTTCTCACCATTCACCAATGGTCAGGTTTTCTGAGCGATACGTAGGAGCAGAGGTTTCACTTTGTCGGTAAAAACAGGATTACTGTATCCTTACTAACTTGAAACTGAGGAAACTCTTTACAATAAAATATGAAAGCACTGACAATTTCACCCAAAGCAGTTCTGACTCATCACGGGTGAAACATTGCCGATGCTTATAATTTTTGTTAATAACTTATGCAGCTGAATTGCGCTACAAATTTTAAGGTCGGTTTTTCTGTGATTTCTATAAAATGTTGTCACCATTAATAACTGAACATTTACTTTCAATATTCTTTTCCACCTCCAGATGTTAGAATATGGACATATTTTTTTTCGAAATTTAACTCTGTGGAACGTATTTCTCCTGGTCAAACATATCCATGGCTTCAGAAGTATTTCATTGTCGTACGTGACAGAGTTGCAGGACTCGCATTTCGTCATGCAATTTTTGAGGAACCTTTAGCAAATTCCTCGAATTTTTTAGCTGTTTCCTCTGCATGACTGTTCAGCCGACATGGGAAATCGGACCAGAATAATAACTTGACGAAATGATATACTATTGTTTAATTCTATTCACAATTTTTAATTTATAATCAGCAAAACTTGTCATTTAACTCATTTTACATGTGGAGCTATTATGTCACCAGGCAGAAATTTAAAACTTTCGAATAGATTTACTTTCTACAAGTTATTCGTGTTTTTCTTTCATAAAAAGTGCAGTGTATGAGGAAAAAAGATAATGAATAAATTTGCTCGAAAGAAAAGTCTTTATAACATAAGTATAGTTGGCGTATGTGAAAATAATGTTCCTACCATATAGTCGAAGTATGCCGCATGCATTTATTTATTTGACGTGATTTTACATATCACATTAACATCAATAATTAATTTATTTACATACTTGGCCATCGAACAGAGAAAAAGTCATAACCGTCCTTCATACACATGTATTTGTACGCGATGAAACGCACATTTTACGTTCAATGTTACTTCATAGGTTATTATTGTTCAACTTGAAATTATAAAAAAAACAATCCATCTAATGTCACAAGGAAAAGACGGAGGAAATGAAGAATACGAATATGATAATAAAAGTTACTGCACTTTTAAGTGTGAATACTATTGGTGGACCACCACCCATTCCAGGCAAACACACACGAACTACAAAAACCCAACTGGGAAAGGTTCACCGAACAAACAGAACAACTTTTCGCAGCACTTAACATCAACCCCATAAATGACATAAATCAAACGGTAGCAGAATTCAACGCTATCATCACAAAAACTGACAAAAACCACATTTCCAAAGGTAACAGAGAGCATCATAACCCAAACTTCACGCATGGAGTATATAGACTAATCAGAGAATGTAACAATCTCAGAAATATACCCATTCCACACACTCACCAAACCACACGACACATCCATGATCTGAACGAACAAATCACGGGACAAATTACTAAAAATCAAACAGAAAACTGGAAAAATTTCGTCAAATCACTAGACCACAAGACAAACTTTAGCAAATTCTATAAAACCATAAGAAACATAAATTCCAACACAAACGGCTCCCAACCACATGCAGCTATTACCACTGATGCGAAAATACCCTCAAGACAGAAACAAGCATACACATACTACACCACTATGCTAGCATTAGCAAGGTACACACCACAATCGCCGACAGGCACACGCACAGGCTCAAACATAGGAAATATATTCCATTAACTTTAAATGAGGAAGATACACCTCAATATTTTTGTTCTAATTGTTCATCTTCACAAGTTAAGTCCAGTATACATTAATGAAAACAATTCGAAGCTTCACTCAGTTTTTCTTAAGGTTGCATGACAACGTTTATAAACTTTTTGCAGCCCACTCAGTCGTCAACATAAAAAAAGAAAAGACTTCGTTCTGCTTGTCTACCTTTCTTAAACCCCTCTGCTCCAAAACTCTAGCTTAGTGGTCTTAAACCATTTTTAATGTCCACCCCTTGTGGTGATTAAGTGGAAGCTGTCCACCCCCACCCCGAAAAAGTCTCATTAAAAATCTTACGTTTAATATTTAAAATCTATGTTACATATCTAATTTCGATGACCATATAAATGAAAAAAACCGTTTCTCTTATGTTTTATTTAACTTTTAAATGTTCATTCATACATTTACACATCTCAAACTAATAGCATTGACACCACAGACTCAAACACAAATACCCATGACAACAGCACTACACTCACAAACCCCCAAGTAGTTTCACACACACATCTCAGACTAATAGCTTTGTTAAATTCTATCTCTAAGACATCTATTTCTTAATTTATCTAAACGATTCATTTAATACGTTTATTAAGCGCATGTTTAACCTGAATTTGGTACATAGAAGAAATGAGTCATCAAAACGGACCTTTATATTTCTAGCTATGGATAGGAGAAATAACTTAACTTTGATCATATAGCAGACAATTGTATTGGATATATTGCTTTTTAGGTTTCAATACTATATATTTCTGGCTTGATGTGATACTTCACTTTTGTGAAATGAAACAGCATTGCGATGCAAATATTTTACAAATTATTGTTTTACGTGCATTTTTATGCCTGATTTAGACGATAAAAAAATATTGTAATGTGAGTTAGAATTACTTCCAAAACACGTGGTCGAATTTTCTCACCGCTACCGCAAAAAAATTCTATCAAAACAACTTTATAGAGATGCAAAATCTACGAAAAGATTTGTAGGAGCTCTTTCAAACTTACATTCCGTCTGGCACTAAGATGTAAGTGAGGCAATGTAAACGTGAAAAGAGCTACGTTCATGTCTGTGTTTCAATGCACATGTACGGGAGCTCATAGACACGTACGTATGATGTTCACACGCCGTGTGCATCAAGTACAGGTACAGACAGAGCTCAGGCCACAGTACAGTGAAGAGAAGTACGATCATATGGTGGGGTTGGCAATGACCACCCCAACAACGGTTTTCAGGCGGGAACGTGATCCATGACGTAATAATTGTGTCTTGGCGCTGATAAAAATTTTTGAGGGGGGGGGTTCATAAGCCAAGATGATAGAAAACACAAACGCGCACGGCTGGAGTAGAACCTACGACATTCACATAACTGCAACTTTACTTCCAATCCTTTAACCACTCAGCCACGAGAACTATGGTTTCAAGCGACGTTTAAACCATTTTAACACTAGCACAACGAAGTGGGCCTGGGAGGTTCGATGTCAAAATTAACAAGCCTGTCTAATATAGTATTCATGAACCTCACTTAATAATAACATTTATGGAACAAGTACATATGACTTCTCTGTTACGTAGTTTGAAAGAAAAATAATTGAAATATGACAGAATTCAACTTGTTGGACTAAAACTCCTCTTTGAGTTACTCGATCTAGAAAATTATACACTTCTGTGTAATGTGAAAATTATAATTTTTTATTTTAATTCATCGTATTCTCATTGCGAATATCACGACTGATGAATTTATTTTTGCACCTTCTATTATGCATGAACTGAGTGCACTCAGAGCATCCCAGAGTGTCTTATTCAATATTAACATTGTGAGTATGAAAATAGAATTTCAATGGTAGAAGCGGAGCTACAAAGAAATTAAAGAGATAAATAAGATATTCCTTATAATTTTGTTATGTGCATGTGCATTGTTTGTTTAATTCTATCTCTGCACTCTATTACATTTCATAATTCCTATCTAAATTATATGTATTTATGTAGTAGCAAATGCACCGACCAGCATTAGACCATTGTTTCAAGCTGTTTCCCAATGATTTTTATTGCTTTGAAATCAGCATTCAAATTTATGCTGACCCTTGGCCTGACTTGTGCGCCATGATTGGTTGACTTGCGTGGACGTCACTGAGACCCCCTCACCCCTCACCCCTCACATAATTCCATGACGTCAAAATTGAAACTGCTCCTGTGTTTCAGGTTGCCAGCAACTGCTAGATTTTTCAGCCGCGATTTAGGTCAAACGAACGACTTAAATATGTATATAGTTGTCTATGCAAGGTATATATAGTGAATTAATACACCATATTACATACATATGTAGTAATTTACATATATAAACCGCAAACTATACTATGAACTGGGTTTAAGAACCCAGCAGTGGCAATGCTGGATCTTCCGAACTCCTTCCTTCGGAGCTACACACATTCAACCATTGTCTCTACTTGACTGCTAAATATAAAAGAACTAAATTTAGGTCTAAGCTGGACTATGAGGAAAACTTGGCTGAAACTAATACTAACTAATATTAACTAATAATTTAAAACATGCGGAACATGCGTCATGCGGAACATTTTGCATATAAGTGTGGGGGTTCGGTGAGGTGCTGTTTCGTGTTCGTGGTGCCAGCCAAAGGTGTTGTGTTTACCTTTGCATTATTGTTTAGTCATCTGGATGCTGAAATTTTATTAATGGGCGCATTTTTTTCCTTAATGAGAGCACTATAGTGGTAGTCTTTCAGATGGGCTAGTAAAGGGGATTTGTTTATGTTCTGTGGCATTGTAGGCTGAACTATTGTCTTCCATATGCCGCCGTCCCTTTCGCTGTAGATATGGATCGGTTTTTGTAGAGCATTGGAAGTAATTTGCGGGATGAGGTCCCGGTCTGGGGACCTAAGACCCAATAGTAACCTAAATTGATCTATTCCAAACTGTAAAGCAAATTTTTTGCATATTATTTGCAATTATGAGCCGTCCTCCGGGTCTATATACTGTAAATGTTATTTCAACAGTAACAAATAAATTCATATATGATTTAATATCATATATTTTTTTAAATTTAATTTTCAAACCTAAAGATTAGTCAGATGTACGTTCTACGAGATTGTTTACAATGACTTTATTTTACAAAAAACAATAACAAAAAATACTTTAAATGTTTTGAACTCGATATTAATAAGCAGAAATTTACATTTGTTACCCACAAAAAAAAGAATGGTGCACAATTTTTTTCGACGAAAACACCAACCAACCACAAGTCAGAACAAAAACTCTAACCAATCACATTAGTTCTCGCATACGGGCTTAGTAAACTGAGAGTAGTCCACTTCATCTGGGCGGTATTGCTGCAGCCATGGAACTGGTGAACTAGACTACTGTAAGTAGTCTACTTCACCTCGACGCCATCGTTACATGATCATACGAGAAGACTAGACTAGAGGACAGTAGTCTGCTCTTGCTCGACAATCCCTGGTTTTTGGCAAATGTGTCGAGTAGTCTACTAATGCTTTTCACCCTTCAATTAGCGTTTTACCAGTCATATCCAAAAAACTAGAAAAAGTAATATCAAATCAACTCTCAACACATGTGGACATATATAACATACCTCATCAAAACCAGTATGCTTATAGAAAACATACCAGCACTTAAGCCGCGCTGGTTAACATCACCGAGAAAATGTACAGTGCCATTGACAAAAAGAACGTTACTTTTTTGCTTCTACTTGACCTCTCCAAAGCTTTCGACAGTGTTGCACATACACGGCTTCTATAGAAAATCTTCAACATAGGAATCGACATACAGTGGTTTCAGAGCTATCTATCAGACCGCTCCCACGCAGTCCAACTAGAAAACATGATTTCATCACCTATACAAAATGATTTCGGCGTTCCACAAGGTTCTATTCTCGCTTCACTTCTGTTCTCTATTTTCATCAATAATTTTCCATCCATGCCCTCAAACACAAGAATTTCAATGTACGCAGATGATGTACCAATTGCAATTACAAGCGTGCTGGTCAAACTATCTTATACAAAAACAAATGCTGAAAGACTTTTCAAACAAGTAAAATCATGGTACGACCAAAATGGTCTCAAGTTTAACGCAAGCAAGAGACAGTTTATCACTTTTTGGTTCCAAGAACACAATAAAAAAGCTCATAAATTCAACTTTAACGTTAGGAAATGACATTATTGAACCAGTAAGAAACGTAAAAAATTTGGATGTCTGGTTTGATCAAAATATGTCTTTCTCATCCCATGTGGAGAAAACACGTTACAAAACTAAGGGTACATTAATGTTACTTACCGCGTAAAAAATATGATTAACGAGAAAACTAGATTATTAGCCATCCAATCTTTAGCGTTATCACGCGTCGACTATTGTGACTTGGTCTGAGGAGATATACCTAAAGGTTTTCCAAAAAAGCTACAGAAATGTTGAATTTTAGTGCTAAAGTAGTATGCAAAGGAAACTTAAAAAAACGATCATGCAACCCCTCTTATGAAAAGGTTTGACTGAACCCAGATAGAACAAACACTACTCATTCACAAGGTCAAATATGTATACTCCTTTCTATCAGGTTGTCCTGAAAGGTAGTGTCGATTTTTAGTAGTTCATCTGTCGACCTATTTTATAGCATGTTTGAGTTCAGAGAATAGGATTCGACTACACTTCCATTTAGAGAACAGTTTAAACTATCTTTTCATGGAAGAAGGTTTGCGATCCTATAGTTTGTGTTAATTCTGTAACCATTTAAAATGGAAGATAAAAAGATTCATTTTCGGCAATTAATGCTTTTCCTTCTTCATAAAGGAAAAATGCCTCACAAGCAACCAAAGATATATGCGCAGTTTACGGTAATGATTCTGTATTCGAAAGAACTGTACGGAAGTGGTTCGCGAAGTTTCGAGCTAGAGATTGTAGCCTTATTGATAAAGAACGATCAGGCAGACCATCCACCACAGATGACGACCAAATCAAGTCATTAATTGAGAATAACCCACATTCCACAACCCGAGAATTGGCAGAAAGCCTCAACCTATCAAAATCCGCCGTTCATGAGCATCTGGTCAAGCTTGGGTTCACAAATAACTACGATGTTTTGGTGCCACATGAGTTGAGTGATAGGAATCTTATATATCGCGTTTCTATCTGTGATCTGCTTAATAAACAGAATGAAACTGTGCCTTTTTTAAAGTAAATTGTGACCGGGGATGAGAAATGGATTATCTACCGAAATGTTCAGAGAAAGCAATCCTGAAGTGGGCGATATGAGCTACCCTTAGCCATCCCAAGAGCGGATCTTCACCCTGAAAAAGTTATGCTTTGTGTCTGGTGGGATTGTAAGGAAATTCTGTACTATGAGCTTCTCCCAAATAACCAGACAATTAATTCTGAAAAATACTGCTCACAACTGGATGAGTTAAAAGCAACAATTCAAGAAAAACGTCCAGAATTGGCCTACAGGAAAGGTGTTGTGTTTCAACATGTTAATGCAAGACCACACGCTTCTTTGCGAACCAGACAAAAATTGCTGCAATTCGGCTGGGATGTGTTACCTCACCCTCCATATTCACCAGATATTGCCCTTCAGATTTCCACCTATTCAGATCTTTGCAGAATAGTCTTAATAGTAAAAATTTCAGTTCTTTGTATGACATAACACGATACCTTGATGAATTCTTTGTCATAAAAACATCTCAATTCTGGGAAGAAGGTATTTTCAAGTTAGAGGATAGATGGAGACGTGTTGTGCAACAAAATGGTTCATATTTGGTTGATTAAAAATGTATTAACAAATATTTAATGAACTTTTTCTCTCCCTTAAAAATCGGCACGAACTTTCCGGAGAACCCAATATATCGCCCTCAAAGTTCTGCCCAAGTTGTTAAATTCCATCCACCCACTACCGAGGGTATAAAACCTAATCGAAGACACAATGTTATCAGTTTCCACTCGTCTGATGCTGAACAAAGGGTTCTTCCAATTTTAGGTGCTTTGCTTTGGAATAAACTGTCCTCGGTTTAAAGAAAAATAAGTCAATTAAGGATTTCAAAAAACGTAACATAATTTTCGAATATCAATGTAGCGCACAAATACAGAAAACTTAGTTCCTATGCATGATTAATTGAAACTAACTTGGTAAAGAAACATAGTACATATAAGTGTCTACCATGTGTTTGTGTAACACACAACTTGAGTGTAAACTGAAGTAGAGTTAACAATATTCAAACGAAACAAACGTATATGTAAAATTTGTCCTAAATTCCGCAGCTCTGGAGTCAAATCGACTAATTTAAATTTATCAAAAGCCGGGACATTTTTTACTTTTTTACTTTTAAATTTCAGGCTTTTTAATTGGTGTTTCTTTACCTGTTATATGTCCCAATGTTCATAATGTTCAGTTTTCATAATAAAAATAACTTTTTACAGGAAACCAATTGTATTTTGCCTAAAAATAAATAAAATTGTATTTAACTTTGACCTTACTCTTCACTTTATTCTTCTTCTAAGGCTCTTAGATATTTTCTATTGATCTTTTATGCTATTTTTTTAACCTTTCGAAGGTATAATCATAAGTTCATACGCCAATGTTAGTAATTGCTTTGTTACAATAAGTGAATGTGAAACCTCAGAACTTTAGTCTCTTACAGCTCTTCTTCTCAAAAACAACATCTAAATGTTGATAATTTGAAATATTCACTATGTTTTATTTTTTTTATTTTTTTTCAGGTTTTCTCTGATAAGTAACGTCGGTTTTTATTAAACGCGATGATATTTACATATAACTGTTATAATAATCGAATTAAATAGATCATCAGCGTCATACTAAACAGTCAACCATTAATTAGAAAAACAATTTCAATTTAATAACGATTACAACTTCATGTTTTAACTTTTCAATCACGTAATTTTTCTTTTCTTCTTTTTCGGATGTTAAACATCCAATTTTGTTAAATGCAATGATGTTAATTTTAAGCTGTGCCTAAAGAAAATATTTTTCCTCGTCACCTAAAAGGCGTAACATACCTACCACTGCAGAATTTACAAGAGTGTGACCAATACTACCTCTTAAGTCATAATTGAAGAAGTGAAATTTCATTTGCTTCACCATGTATATATAACGTTCAATGCGTGATGTAAATGTTTACGTATACCCGTAGGTACCGCTGTTATATCATCTACTCTGCACAGAATATCTATCACTTAATGATTTTATGGTAGGGCATTTTTAAAACCCAATGCTGTTACATTTCTTATATACCAACTTTATTGAAAATATACGTTTTTGCTTTTTTTTGTTTTTTGTTTGTTTTAGTGAAGATAATAAACTTAGCTTGAATGAAGATATATAGAGGGTGCATCTATAAAAACAGTAATAAATTTTAATAAGGAAGTACCAGAAGGGTGCTTCTAGTTAATCCATATCATGGAAGCAAGTCTATTTAAGTGCAAGATAAATAAGTAAGGATAATTAATTTTAGACATTCAAAGAAATAGCTTTTCGGTCTGTAAAAATACTAATACTGCGTTTTCACAGGTATAAAAGAAACACATAGTAGTTCCTGAACAGACAATAATTGCGGATAAAAATTGTATAAGCTGTATCCTAATTTGTATCAATAAGGACATGCTGTAGTTATGATATCATAAATAATGACTTGCAATTCTGTTCCTAGTCAATAGGGCTAGTCAACATACCTGGACATTAGAATACCTGGTTTGAGCTATGAAATATCACTACAACACACATCATTGGGTTTCAAAATATTCTGACCTGGCAAGCTATAGACTTGTGCATATGAGTACTAGTATCCTGAACACACAGATATCTATAGATGTTGATAAAAAAAATCTACACATGAAGACAATGCAGACTAGATTCGATACCGTCCTTAGAAAATTACACTATTCAAATGAAGTTCTTTAAGAAATTGTAATAAGCACAGTGATTGAGAATAGTATTAAAGAACTATTATAAGCACAGTCACTGAGTTATCACAGTTGTCCTATAGAAACTATTTATGGCATTGACTTGCTTTAATCCCTTAAACAGTAAGGTAATTGACACTATCAAAGTCTAAACAGACTTCTACTTGGCAAGAGTGAGTATATAAATTACTAAGTCTAAAAATACTTAAAATAGCATGCTTGCCTCCTATATAACACAACACACACGAGTCTGAGCATCAACGATAGCTGTCGCTACCGGATCCGGTATGTACAGGAAACAAGACCAGAACCAAGGCTAGTTCAAAATCGAGTTTTTCCAAAAACACGTCTTTTGTTTTTGGAACACTCAGAACTAATTATTAATTACAAATAAAATACATCACTAGGTTGTCACTAAAAATTGTATATGAAACAGTAAAAAATAAAGCTAAAATTTTCGAATGATAATAACGCCAATTTCTAGTGAGGTTAATGAGATTAATGGTAACTGATTTCGTAAAGGTATGCGCTATTAAAGAGGAAAATTGAAGATTGATATTTTTATAACATATGCTGTATGATATGGATGGTACATATAGAGTGATACCATTTTTGCTACATTACTTCATTTGTGAAAGGTCGGTCCCGTTATGATTCATCTGTAACGAGAAGGAAGGGTTACTACGCGGCCGCTTCAGATTAGCTGTTAAATAGGGTTAGTTAATCTAACGTTTTCCTGGGAAGGTTACGTTACGAGTGCGCAAGTTCAGTTCCGACAAAATAATTGACCTTGATAAAGGTGTCGCCAATGGTACAGTGTCGTTATTAACAGGAACAACTGCTACGCTGCTAGGAATGTGAACATCCACCATGAAGAAACAGTTACAACTGTATTGGCTAGGCAGCAATGCTGCAAGCCGAAAAACATTTGTTAATCTGTGTGTGTTCTGCCATTTGGAATGGGTTAATTAACATTTAAGAAAGGGTGGACGGGGGAATTAAGGTTAGGAGGAGCATGTGCATCTGATACATACGCTGCTTTAACTCTGTCAATAGTAACCGAGTTGTGCTAACTGAATTTCTCAATAATTAGGTATTTAGATGTCAGCTTTAGGAGTCTAAAAGGATCATCTTACGGTTGCGTCAGGGCAGGCTTAACGCCATTTACACGCTCATAAACATGTTTACAGGTTTGTAAGGTAGGGTCCAACTTGTTTGCAGTATTGGTAGGACGAGGTGCAACATATTTAATGTGTCATGCAGTCTTTGCGTCACTCTGCGTAGGAGGTTTGATCTGCAAGAGAAAAGGACTCTGAGAGATTAGGGTTAACAATATCTCCGAGCAACTGTAAAGTCTTGCCACACATCATATCCGCGGCTGTAGCTTGTTGATCCTATTTACAGAGATTATGCAAGCTTATCAAGACAAGAGAGTGTCTATCAACCCAATCCTGAGGGCTATCAAGGAATTTTAATGTGCTCCTTACGTCCCGGTGAACCGTTCGATAATGTCATTTGACTGTGAGTGAAAGGCAGTAGTGCTTATATTAGAACATCCTAGCAAAGAAGAAATGTCAGCCCACAACTTAGAAGTGAATTGAGCACCGCAATCATACGTAGTGTTCAAAGGTACTCTAAATCTGGAAACCCATGAATGAACGAAGGCACATGCTACGGTATCAGTTTTAATGTCAGGAATAGAGATAGCTTCAATCTAGCGTGAGAAGCGATCAATGGTGGTGAGTAAATAGGAATGTTCTCTTGAATGAAGCAACGGACTCACCAGGTTAAGATGCACCAATTCGAATTTATGTTCTGAAAATGCACATGTCCAAGCCGGCACGTTTGTGTTTAGTGACTTTAGCAGACTGGTAATCATGACAGTGTTACACGTATGGCCTTACGTCCTTGCGCATGGGTGGCCGGACATAACGTTCAGCGATCAAATATGGTGTTCGATCTGTGCCTGGATGGGACAAGGCAAGATATTTTGCAACTGCTGTCTTACGAAGTGTGGAAGGCAAGTACATACGCCTAGGATTAGCTGTGTCGCGGTACACGTTTCCGGAGAGCGATAACTGCATGTTATTGGTTTTGTTTACGAGCAGTTCTTGAAGTTCAGGATCCTCTTTTTGAGCAGGTAGGACTTTCTTCAAGGTAAGCTGTTCATCAACTGGGATGGCAAAAATCGGTGTTTATTCTAGAGAGGTAATCTGCCACAGTATTGTCCAATCCTTGAATATGTCGTAAATCAATGATAAACTGGCTAATGAATGCCAAATGTCGTGCTTCTCTAGGAAAATGTCTTTCAGTGGGCATGTTAATGGCCAAGATCCGGGGTTTTTGATCCGTATAAATCACAAAGTGTCTGGCCTCCAAAGCGTAACGAAAATGACGGACAAACAAGTTGATAGCTAATAACTCGCGACCGAAGGTGCTGTAAAGTTGTTCGGTAGGAGGGAGCTTCTTTGAAAAGAGGGAGAGAATGAAAGTCAAGCTAATTACTGTCTGCTGCAAAACTGTACCTACAGCAACATTTGATACATCTACCACTAAGCTGAATTCAGCACCAGCGGCTGGGTATGACAACTGTGTCGTTGATGCAAGACGTTCTTTGATACTTTCGTAGGCGGCTGAAGCTTCATCATTCTACACAACAAGGGTTGATTTTCCCGTACGTTTGGAAGCAAGCCAAGCCGATAAAGGTGCTAAGGTTTGAACAATGTTCTTTATAAATCTATGATAAAAATTTACAGAGCCTAAAAATCGACGCAATAATTAATAAGGTTTTGAAAATGCGCGTATGGCATCGACTTTACAAGGCAACGGCATGAGACCGGTTTGAGAGATTTCGTGACCAAAATACTTTAAGCTACTTTTTTCCAAATTTGCACTTAGCTGGGTTATTCAGCAGTCCATGAGTAATGAGTCTTTCAAAAGGTATTGTTAGATCCTCCTTGTGTTATTCAGGGTATCAAAATAGTCCATTTTAATCAAAGATTAGGACTATCATAATGCAGCTAGTGATTTCCTCACTTTCCGCAGTATTTGTATTAAATTCATATTACTTAAATTAGATTTTTTTTTGCACGTAGTTCGTAGTTCAAAATGCATTAATATGATTTATCTTTGTATAGCTTGGAGCAATAGTCCTGGCGTAGTTTTGTTGTTCACCTGAGCTTGTGTATCATATCTGGATCAAGTATGAAATTGGTTTTATTTTGTGAGTTTGTGCCAACTCTCTTGCGAACGGCCTAATGTTCCACGCCTCAATTAACTGTTACAATGAATTACCACAGCTCTTACAGGATTATAACGTCCCAAAAATTTTCGATTGTTAGTTTGTATTAACACATCTAGCTCCTTCGTCACGTTTTCTATGAAAAGATTTGAATTGTGTTTGAGGATCTTGCTATGATTTTATTCATGTTACTCACCAGAAAATTTTATTAAGTCAATGATAACGTATTTCAATGATAGTTATTGTGTGTTAAACTAGAGGTATAATAATAATAGCAGGCATTGTGAATGGCTAAGATCCGGACCATTAAGAAAGTGTTAAGGAAAATGAGAAATATAAAAAAATTAAACCAACCCGTTAGCATCCAGTGAAATTATGTACATATTTTATCCCCAATTACTTATTCTCAGGTTGTTTTTGTTACACTAACTTTAATTGTTCCTACTCTCTGTGTCTAGGCATGTCTTTAAAAATGAGAAATATAAAAAAATTAAACTAAATGAAAAGTTAAACTAAACTTAACTACATTATTTTAGGCCGTCTCCAAGTTAATACCAAAATACGTGTGATATTTTACTGACATCACAGACCTTTGGACATCTGTATGCGTTTCATTCTTTGATTTACGCTTGTCAAACACTGTGGTAGGGTTATGGTGCCACAAAAATATTATAATTATGTTTAGTATTAATTTACCTGCTACTAAAAAATCTAATTAAATTTAAAAATAATTTTTGAGTTCATTTCATATCTATTTCGAGCTGTTTGAGAATAGAAGCTATAATCGAAATCTTAATTGTATTTACAAATTAAAATTGTAGCATTTGCCTGGAGTAAACCAAAGTCGATCATTAAAACTTTTATTAGAGCACAATAATATCAGCCGATGAATAGTTTTGTCGTTAACTTTATTTCAATGAGGGATTAACTTTAAACGAGCAGGAGAGAATAACCTCTTGACCGGGTCAAAAGAAGGCAAAGTTGTCCTAGAACAAAAAAATATTTTTAGAATGAGAGCATATCGTATCAAGCCTTTAATGTTCTTATCACTGTCGTTGAGATACGTTGTAACCTGCATGTCTACTGAGGATTCGCTGAATGCTCTTTTCTTTTCAAAGCCAAAATACTTATCTTCAGATGACGTCGAGTTTGCTTCCTCTGTAACGTCGGAAAAATTTGCAGACTGAAATATCGAAGCAAAAAATGTGCTGTCATTTTTCAGTTGTCATTTTGCTATCGCGGTACCACGCTTTGTTGATATCCATCCATCGTAACTTGAAGTGAGGATGAGTCACCGCAGCCAATACAGCGTTATGAACGTCTGGTTCATCAACTAACTGAACGTATATTTCAAATTGTTTCTGAAAGCTCTGAAAAACTGTCTGTATGAGTGGGATACAATGTTTAAACTTATTTGACTTCAGTTCATTGAGTTTATTCCGCACAGTAAGAGGAGTAGGCAGGAAGTGTCCGTAAAAATGGCCTCTTTTCCTTGCAGGGGGTTGATTGCAGTAGCAATAGGTGCCGAAATACAAATATTACATAGATTGTTCGGTTATATACGGGTGCTCTACTATATCTTTGCACTTGGTTCATCTATAACTCATTTCAGAAATGACAAAACCAACAATTTTAAACAGGAAAAAAGAAAACCTGCGATTACTATTCTTGCATGAGTTCAAGCTCTACAACAATGCTGGTTAAACTACTGCAAACATCAATAAGGAATAGGGAGAAGGCAAGACAAGTAAAAGACCAGTACGAAAATATTTTCAAAAATTTTGTGGTGGATATGAGATCCTCAAAGATGAAGACAGTAGGGGTCGGCCACCCATTCTTCGAAATGAAGATTTGAGAGCGATTGTCGAGCAAAACCTATGACAAAGTGTTAAGAAAGTTTCTCAGCGACTTGGTGTCAGCATTTCAATTGTGTTGGTTCATTTGGAGCAAATCGGTCAGATTCAAAAGCTCGACAAATTGGCTTTGCTTGAACTCAATGAACATCAACGACAACTGCGTTTAGAATTGTGCTCGATGCTTTTCTTGCGAAACAATAAATTTCTATTTCTTGATTGTATAGGCACCTGTGACGAAAAGTGGATTCTTTATGATAATTGGAAACAATCAGGTCAATAGCTTAATCGTGATGAAGCACTCAAACACTTTCCAAAAGCGAAATTTCACCCGCAGAAAATCATGGTGATTGACAGGTGGTGTGCAATTGGTGTCATCCATTAGTTTTCTGAATGCTAATCATAGCATCACAGCTCAGGTTTACTGCAATCAACTTGACGAAATGTATACTCACATACAGAACATGTGACCTGCATTGGTGAATCGGCGAGGTCCAATTGTGCTCCATGACAATGCACGCCCTTGTGTTCCATGAATGAGTTTACAAAACCTCACAGATTTGAGATATGAAATTTAACCACATCCACCTTATTCTTCTGATCTTTCTCCCACAGATTATCATTTTTCAAGCATTTGAACAATTTTTTGAGCAACAAAACTTTCAGAACTAAAGAAAAGGTTGAATCTTTTTAAATGGATTGCTTTTAAGCCACAAGATTTTTATCAACGTGGCATAAATGGCCTTGATGGATGGCAAAGATGCATGGCTGTTCAAGGTTCATACTTTGACCAATATGAACATAAAATGTCACTTATATGAATAATAAAAGGTTTTGTCTAAAATCAGCCATTATTACCGAACAACCTATTATATTCCTAAGTGAATTCTATCTCCAAACTTTTCAGGTTTAGGAGCTCTAGTGCGGTAGAAGTAAAAAGTTCAGTGAGCTTATTGTTGTGTTTCAGCAGCAGAGTTAAGACATCATGGAGTGAATTACATCTTGTAGTGTATGGGAGCCGCAGACTACCGTTAAAGACTCCTTTTATTATTTCGCTAGACTTTGGACAACCATACTTGTTTCAGACGGCTGAACATTTCCCCTTTGTAGTATGGTTGATCGTAAAAAATTATGATTTTTGAACTCATTTTTTAAATTAATAGTGACCACACGACTTAAGGTGTGAGAAGCAGAGCGAACACGCTTAAACATCGTAAATTGGATTTCAGAATCAGAGCTGTTAACATCATAAATTTTGATATCTTCGTCTGGAGCGACGAGCTGCAACTCATTTTTATCTGCTTCTGTTTTCTCTTCTTCAGTAGCATTTAAAGCCAAAAGATTTTATATTTTTTTAGTCATTATCTCCTACAGTGCTGACAACTTTGATTACGGGCATTTTGAAACAGTTGAGGATATCTTCCAATTGCTCGAAGATTCTGATGTAGGAGTGTTCACCCATGAAACGACGGCAAGCTAATGCTTCACTTGCAGCTCAGATATTTTTCATTAATATGCACATTAGTAACTATAGTTAGTTCTAAATGTCATAAAATGTAGTCCCCTATACAAGGCTGATGCAACAACTACGATTATTATTTTATTTTTTATTGTCTAAAACAAGAACACAAGAATTGCAGCTGGTAATATACTCATTGAGAACGGATTGGCATGCAAAGATAGTGCTGCTTTTTTTATTTTTATAATGTCAAGGGCTAATTTTTTGTGTCTAAATGTTATATTTGTAATATGTATATCAACCATAATACCAAATGTGTGGAAAGGAGGATGTGCAGTGAGTAAACTGAAACACTAGATAGTACAGTTGTAAAGTCAAGATGTGGGAATGACACTTGTCAAGAAACTGATGGTGTATAAGAATGATTGCAAAATATATCGTGAAACGTATAGATGATAAAATGTTGAAAAAAAAGAAGTGAACAAGAAAGCGAATGATGGAAAAAGGTTACGGACTGGAGGAGGATTTTCGAAGTATAGTAGTAAATTTGATTCCAGAACTAAATTTTTTTAGAATAAAATTAAAACAGTGAAAAAGAAGGATGTTATGGGAGTACATATTGAGAGGTGTCGTTGCTGTGTTCTACACATGTGGATCGGTTACGAGTCTTTGGATAGAAAACTATGAGTAATTGTTGATTCTCTAGAAAATAAGTTAACTAGTAAAATGAGCTTTGATCGATCTCTCTTATCAATACCAGATAATCATACAACTAAACAATATGGGTAATAAATTTTTCTTAGTACTCACAACAATGAATAGAGTTCTTTTAGCGAGAAGCTATGTTTTAACCATAGGGTAGAATTTACATGTGATTAAGCCTTTGCGTTGTTTAACATATTTAGTTAGCACACAGTTTGGTGTAATACATGCATATGTGGCATGAACAAAGAGTAAAATTTAAAATTTTGTTAGTTTAACTTAATGAATTAGTTAACTTTAGAGCTGCGATGGCAAGTTGGCCAGATGTCGGTGATAAGGCACACATAATTTAGTTCTTCCAGTTTCACTTTCAGCTTTGTCATCAACAGTGCTTCGTCAATCATCGAAGGGTGAAAATCTCCGTCGTTTCAAGGGTGAACACTCGTACATCAGAATTGTAGAACAATAAGAATATATCCTCAGCTGTTTCAACCTGCCCGTGAATAAAGTTGTCAGCACTGTAAGAGATAATAGCTCAGATTTTATGAGAGCTTTTAAAGAGTTTGAAGTCAGTACTATCGCAGGTGATCAACTCATCGATGATAATGCTACTGAATAAGAGCGGTGAAAATTGATATTTTTTGACCACATTCTTGACATCAGTGATGGCCACATAACCCAGGGTGTGAGAAACACAGCGTACATGCTTAGACAAGGTAAACTGGATTTCATGATACAAGCTGTTAACATCATAATTTTTTATGTCTTCTTCTTAACAGCTTGTATCATGAAATCCAGTTTACCTCGTTTAAGCATGTACGCTGTGTTTCTCACACCCTGGGTTATGTGGCCATCACCGATGTCAAGAATGTGTTCAAAAAATATTAATTTTCAACAATTAACCATAGTACGATGGGGAAATGTTCAGCCGTCTTGAACCAGTGCGGTCGTCCAAAGTCTGCTGAGATATTAAAACTAGTCCTCAACATTATGCGGCTTCCGTGCACTACGAGATGGAATTTACTCAATGATGCTTTAACTCTGCTACTGAAACACAGAGATATGCTTAATGAACTTTTCACTGCATAAGGGCTCCCAACCCTGAAAAACCCAGAAATAAAATTCATTAACGAACATACATTAGTTTTGGGAACCATCGCTACTGCAATCGACCATCTGTAAGGAGAAAGGGACATTTTCTACGGATGGTTTCTGCCTACCCTTCTTCCCGTACAGATTAAACCCAATGAACTGATATCAAAGCCGTTAAAATATTTTGTCCTACTCATACAGGCAATTTTTCAGGGCTCTCTGAGAAGGATTCAAAAATACCTTCAGTCAGTTGATGAACCAGACGGTCATGACCCTATGTTGGCTGCTATCACTCATCTCTACTTCAAGTTGCGATAGGTGGATATCAACAAAGGGTGAGACTGCTAGAGCAAACTAACCACTGAAAAATTAGCTTACAATTTCTGCCTCGAAATTTCAGTCTGCAGGTTCTGCTGATACTATAAAAGAAGAAAACTGGACGTCGTCCGGAGATGAGTACTTCGGTTTCGAAAAGAAAAGCTCATTCGGTGAATCCTCAATAGACATGAAGGTTATAACGTATGTCAACGACAGTGACAAGAACATTGAAAATTTTAAACGACATCCACATTTTCTAAAAAGGTTTCTTCGTTTTAACATTTGGTGACATGGAAATGAAAGTCTACTTATTGTTTTTTTCAATGATTGATTGATGAGTTGTTTTCTTTCTGAAAAAGAATTTACGTAAATTTGTTTTCTATTGAATGATTTTTCTGCATGCTGCTTCGCTTCTGTTCTTCCTAATTAATTATTGTAAATGACATTCCTAAGCAAAATAAAACAAAAGATGAAATGACTGTCTTCGTAAGGCCCTAAACCTCCACATGAATGGAATGATTAAAAGGTTCGTATTTTCTAATGGCAGACGTGAGAAAGGATAATATACAGGGTGGGGACTTCAAATTGTCGCCGTAGCTCGCTTCTTAATGAAACAAGCAGCGAGCGGTAAATTTTTAGGATGTTTATTTCAAATAAAAACAGAATGACAGATTTGATGCCAGGAACATATTCTACTCGTCAATTCTGCCCTCAGCCTCTATGACGCGCTCGATTCTGGTCATGAAGCTCCCGCAGGCCTTCTTCACAATCTCCCTGTCCATAGAGGTGCAGTGCTTCTTGATGGAGGCAATGAGGGATGCCTTGGTGGTATGAAGGAGTCGGTTAGTTCGATTCTCCAAAATGCTCCAAAAGAAATAATCCATTGGGTTCAAATCCGGGCTGCTGGGAGGCCATTGGTGCTTGTTTACGAAGTCTTAGCAGTGCTCCTCCAGCCAGGTAAGGAAGTGGTTGGAGACATCGCAAGGAGCACTGTCCTGGTGCCACACCCAGGGCCTGCCCCGGGCCCCCTGCTTCATCTAGGGCAACACCACACTCACCCCCAGTTTAGCAGCCATGGACCTCATGAACTTGGAGAGGTCGTTGTCGATCATGATCTCAACCCAAAATCCGCATCTCTCGATTTCCGACGGTCGTCCATAGACTTTGAAGCTCTTGTAATAACTCCACGAAAATCCTTATTCTCCTCCAACTTTTTACGAGTACTCTGGATGGTCCTCATGTCGACCCCGATGGTGTTGGCGATGATTCTGTTGTCCATTTCCCCGTCGTTGTGAATCAGGGCCATGACCACGGCGCATCTCACTTCTGCCTCAGCGAGCGAAATTTCAGATAACTCCACGTATGTTTGTTCCATCATTTCAAACTCAACACTGGCAATTAGCTGATGTCTGTAGCTTTCTAATAATGTGTTATTCTTAGATAATCCAAAAAGTAAAATATAATATATCATGAATATGAGGGGACGACAATTTGAAGTCCCCAACCTGTATACACACAGAAAATTCAACATGACTTATTCTGATGATCATGGAAATGAATAATGGAAGTAATCTACCGTATTCTGGCAGATGAACCACAAAATATTATGCCCTATTAAACAGATTAATCACATTCCTTATAGCTGAATAGTTAGGTACCACACTGAACAATCAAACTCGATGGATTAAATATTTGAGAGAACTTCATGGTAATAACAGTATCGAAAGTTACGTATAAGAAAAGTCCATACTAGAGAAGGAAGTTTGAATTGAAAGGAATGAAATATCGGTTGTCTGAGTGGAGTTACTGTAATGGAAAGTTATGAGTTTTCATATTATCTTGTTATTTCCAAGACATGTACTCAGAGGAGGCACAAAAGCTTCATGATAACACCAAAATTAAAATGTAAACATGGGAGATTATTCAGTGGGGAGGCTCTTGTAAATTCTGATGTGGTAGGTATTCTACACATTGTAGGTGATACACGAATATTTTTTTAGACATAGCTTAGAATTAACATCATCACGTCTGAAAAAATTGGATGTTTCACATCAGAGAAGAACCGAGAACAAAAATTAATGATGAGGGTGGAATTTTAAAACAAAATTATAATTATAATTAGATTGAAATTAAAATTTCAATTACAGGTCGACTGCATAATATGACTTGCTGATGATCTATTCAATTTAATCATTATTACAGTTAACTGTAAATATCATCGTGTTTAATAAAATTTGATGTGAAACATCAGAGAAAAATTTAAAAAATTATGCAAGTGAATGCTTAATACATGTCACAAATTATCAAGACTTGAATTTTGATATGGATCATTAAATCTGTAGTTGATTAAAATACTGAGGTTTTAAATTCACTTATTGTAACAAAACATTGACTAACATCGACGCATGAACTTTATGATGACACATTGGAAAAATAAAATAAAATAACTGATAGCTTTAGTAGAAAAATAAAACTGAGAAGCAATCACAAATTGAAATACGGTTTGTTTCCTACAATTTTTTTTTTGCAATATGAATACTGACTATCATTAACATTGAATCCATGTCCTGGTAAAAAATTAATAATTAACAAGCAATAATTTAAACGTAAACACCGAGCTGGTTTTTACTAAATTTACACTTGTTAACTTAACTAGAGCCGCAGAATAATAGCGAGAGTTTGACCTTTGAAATTTATTCCGTTTGAATATAATTGACTGTACTTCAGTTTACACTGAAATTGTATGACACCAACACATGGTAGACACCAATATGTAGTTTATTTCGTT
Source organism: Trinorchestia longiramus (assembly GCA_006783055.1). Lineage (NCBI taxonomy): Eukaryota > Metazoa > Arthropoda > Malacostraca > Amphipoda > Talitridae > Trinorchestia > Trinorchestia longiramus. The sequence continues at coordinate 5,622 of VCRD01001206.1, read as the reverse complement.
ATCAGTTTATTTTGTCGAATCATGCATAGTAACTTAGTAACTTTTCTGCGATTGTTTGGTACTTTGATATTCGTTATTTTTTAAATTCTCAAGTGGTTGGTTTTCTTCATATGTGTAGGCAATTTATTCCAAAGCAATGCACCTGAAATCGAAAAAGCCCTGTGTCCAGCATTGGACAAGCGGAAGCCGATGATAACATCGTGTCTTCGATTAGGTTTTATACCTTCAGTAGTGGATGGATGGAATTTAATAACTTAGGCAGAACTTTTAGGGCGATATAAAAAAATACAGATATCACTGTGTGAATGAATAGCCTTTTTTGTATTGGGGTCCAGTAAAGCTTTTTTATGAGTGGAGTTGCATGATCGTTTTTCATTAAATTTCCTTTTCATATTACTTTAGCAGCAAAATTCATACATTTCTTCAACTATTATTGAAGATCTTTAGGTATATATCCCCAGACTAAGTCACAGTAATCGAAGTGCGATAACACTATAGATTGGATGGCTAATAATCTAGCTTTCTCGTCAAGCATTTTCGTGGTGAAGCCATGCGATTTACTACAGAAGAAACATAACGTACCGTTAATTTTTTACATGTTTTCTCCACATGGGATGTGAAAGAGATGTTTTGTTCAAACCAGACACCCAAATTTTTACCTTTGCTACTGGCCATTTTCTTACGTTAGACAATTCAGAAGCTTTTTTACCGTGTTCTTGGAACCAAAAATGATACACAGTGTTTTACTTGCGTTAAGTTTGTGACCATTTTGGTCGTACCACTATCTCAAGTGTTTAATATATCTGGGCTCATCAGTATCTATCATTCTTGCTGCTACGAGTAAGCAAACGCGTGGGTGCAATAACAAAGATGAGTACTAAATAATTAAATGTATTTAAATACTAAATACTGTTGTTAAAATGTATGAAAATACTAAATACATTTTTCAAATGTTTAAAAATACTATATGCATTTTTCAAATGTATTTTAGTACTAAATATATTTTCAAACGTATTTAAATACTTTAGTAAATACTTTTCTCGTGAACTAAATTTACATATTGATGAATGAAGATACTCGTAGATTCTCCGCACTAAATAGACCTTAAGAGATAATACATTTAGAGTAATAATTATTAGTGGCACTATGATTATGTTCTTGGCGCCACTTTAAAGTATACATACGTGCGCTGTACTCTCGTACGGGAACCTTGCTTCACTATTATTCAAATACGACTAGAATTTCTAGCAGCAGGACTAAGGATTGTTACTGTCTAAAAATTTGGCTCGACCCCTGTAGCTTATAAACGACCAGGAAAAAGTGTGAAAAAGTGTAAAAAGTATCATTTTATTCTTAATAATCATTTTTATTTTCATTTTCTGTAATATCCTGCCTACACTGCCAAATCATTATCATAAACAGCTCATGTATAACGATGTCCGATAGAATTTTATCAAAAACAGTATATTTATGCAGTCATAATTTGGATACATTTCTTTGAGATGCATTCCATGAGAAGTCCCCAGCGGGTATAAGATTTTTGGGACACATATTTCACATATTTTTGGGACATAGCGTTCTTTTTAGGGTATTGATCTGAGCTGCACTCAAAGAGGCATGCTGGTACTGCCTGTCCTCGCCAGCATGCCTTGGAAATTTAGCATTCCTCGATGGGAATTCGATTGAGCTACCTACCTCAGCGCAACCAAAGTTGAATCACGAATCTGTCGTAGGTTTATTCTTTTATGTAAGTAAACTTTATTCATCCGTTTTCTTCTTCCGTGTCTCTCGTATAGGAAGCCTTAGACCTGACCTCTTGCACGAATGTCTTCGATTCGTAATCTATTGTCTTCCTTTTTCATTTTTGTTTCTCTAAAATACTCTCTACCCTTGCTGAAACGCTTTGGTAATGGCTTCAGAGTTACAACACTATTGACTTTAATCTAGTAACTTGGGAAATTTAAAAAAAAAATATTCAATATATTATCAAAATCTAACAAAATATAATTTCTTTAATTCACATTCCCGTAAATAGGGGCCCTTCGTATTTCATTATTATAAGAATTTGATTTTCGGCTGGGGTAACATTATGTTAGACGGATCTTTTATATTCCAAAACAAAGTGCGTTATAGGCTCATGATAGTACATTTTAATAAAGAGTACAGAAGTCATGTATAAACTTTACTCCTGCAAAACTTTAAAGTCTCAAAAGAAACTCACACAATGAAAATACTATTCAAACACTCAGAACTTAGAGCAAATAATAAAAAGTTTTTATTAGAGTACAATAATATCGACTGTTCTACAGCTTTATCGCTTAGTTTATTTTTACGAGGGGTTAATTCTAAGTCAGCAATAGAGTATAACTTCTCGACCGCGGGAGAAGACGGCAAAGTTGTGTTCGGTTTGAAGCATACGTTTGTTTCATATGTCAATATCTCATATGTGTCTCACGATGTATCATTATGTGTCTCATGTGAATGTGCCACACTGCGACACATGGGGCAGCAGCAACGCAGCGCTGCATCGCTGCACCAAGGAAGGTGTACAAACTAGCAATTAGCTGTGCAGTGCAGGGACCACAAACGTGCTGAGCTCGACAAGCCAACGAGTCAGCCAAAACATACACTTGAACGATCTGTGTGAAGCTCCAGGGCAAGAAGTAAAAGTAAAGAAAAAAAGTATAAAACGTTGGGGACGCTGAGAGTAAAGGGGGACTTGAAGCTAGGACTTTAGAAGGCTAGGTGTGTGTAAGCCGATTGCAACGTGTAGGGTGACTTGACGCCTAGGATATGGGGTGAGCAGATATCAAATTGATTCAAGTGGAATTAAATTAAAATCCTCATCTCGATAAACAACAGTATATCTTACACGTGTAAACGTGTGCATTGAGGAAATATTTAATTGTGTAATATTAAAGCACCCAAGTGGCTCATAGAGCAGGGCATAATGCTTGACTGTCAATCGAAGTAGCCAATCACTAGTGGCAATGTGACAAAATTTATTGATGCGGTAATTGGGAGGAGAATAGGAAGTATTGTTTAAAGTGTTGTATTGCAGGGGTTAAACTATCGTATCCTTGCCCCAACCGACGAATCTCCAGTGTAAATGGTAAGTACTAAGATATTATATATATCATGTCAAGGTAAACGAGGCCAGTGATAGGGTGATTCCCGTATTTTTAATGCGAAGCTTTCATTGAGTTTAATTGTTCAGTGTGGTACCTAACTATTCAGCTGTTAGAAATGTGATTAATCTGTTTAACGGGGTATATTATTTTGTGGTTCATCTACCAGAATACGGCAGATTACCTCCATTATTCATTTCCGTGATCATCAGGATAAAACAAGTTGAATTTTCTGTGTGTATATATTATATTTTCTCACGTCTGCCATTAGAAAATGGGAACTTTTTAATTATTCCATTCAGGTGGAGGTTTAGGGCCCTACGAAGGCAGTCATGTCACGCTCTCTTTTATTCTGTTTAGGAATGTCATTTACAAGAATTAATTGGGAATAATAGAAACGGAGCAGCATGCAGAAAAGCAATTCAATAGGAAACAGATTTACATAAATTCTTTTTCAGAGATAAAACAACTCGCCATCAATCAATCATTGAAGAAAATGATAAGTAGGCTTTCATTTCCATGTCACTATATGTTGCAACGAAGAACCATTTTAGAAAAAGCAGTTTCCGTTTCAAACTTTCAATGTCCTTGTCACTGTCGTTAAGATAAGTTATAACCTGCATGTTTTCTGAGGATTCGCCGAATGAGCTGTTCTTTTCGAAGGTGAATTACTCATCTTCGGACGACGTTCAGTTTACCGCTTTTTTAGCATCAGCAAAACTTGCAGACTGCAATATCGAGGCAGAAATCATGAGATAATTTTTGAGTGACGTCAGTTTGCTCTCGCAGTACCACCCATTGTTGATATCCACCCATATCAACGTGAAGTAGAGATGAGTGGTCGCAGCCAACGTCATGACCGTCTGGTTCATCAAATAACTGAAAGTATTTTTAAATCCTTTTGTCATGAATATGAATATATATATATATATATATATATATATATATATATATATATATATATATATATATATATATATATATATATATATATATATATATATATATATATATATATATATATATATAGAAGGCTAGGTGTGTGTAGGCCGATTGCAACATGTAGGGTGACTTGACGCCTAGGATATGGCTTATAAAAAATATATAATGGATGTAGAGGCAGAAACATAGGAATGTTGGACTCTAAATCGTAGCTGTGGCTGATGGGCGTGGGAGAGACGGCGCTCAGGAATTTTTGACGGTTAGATACAACCGCAGGCCCGCTCCGTGAAGTGAGTGAGGGTAACTCGTATATGAACACATGCATTGACACAAAAGGGACTTAAAATTCGAGACTCAGAGGAAGAAGGACGTAAGGAAAGTTGTGATCGCTTGCCGCCAGAGCGGCAAGCCGGCAAAGTCGTGCCGTCAACTCTCATCGGAAGTATATTCATATTTACTGGCGGCGGGACAAGAATTCAAAGAAGAAGCTCTGAAGTAACAATTCATCGAAGAGTCTTCAACATGTTCAATTCAAGGGAAGATATAATCCACAACAGCATCATCACCATCCGAGGAACATCAGTCTGCATTTGTAGGGAAGAGCATCGGCAACATATAACATTAGTCTTCAACATTTGTGAGAGACATTAGCACCGTTTTCAACATTAGTCTACAAGCCTGCAGGAGTCACCGGCTTCTCCAACATTCAGTCTTCAAGCTATAATAGGGGAAGTGATCATCAGGCAGCTTACGAGATTCCTCCAGCAGTCTACATTCACATCTTACATTAGTTTTGGGAAGTGTGCTGGCGGGCTCCGTGAAATTAGTCATGGGTACATGGCGAGGGAATCAAACATCATCGTTGTGCAAGGGAGGTAAAAGTTAATTTGATGTTAGTCATGTGATCACAGAGTATAATTCAGCGTAACCTTCATGCCTATATGTTGATTTGGTATGTCTATCGCTAAGATCCAATGTTAACTAAATTTTCCCGTGTTTACAATAATTCATACTGGAGTGTCACGTGTCGTTTTATTTACCCTCTTACTCGGCAACTGTTAGAATAGCGTGCTTCACCCATAAAATATGTTGAGGGATTTGGACGCCTCATAGCGATCATGTTTGTTTGTTATAAAAGTTCATTCATTTATTGCTTGATGTAGGATTGAAAGATATTGGCATTAATAAACTCAGTAATTAACGTTATTAAATAAATATATATTCGATTCATGCAATATAAAGTAAACAGAAGAAGAAAACAACGTATCGCGACACCGAAAAAAGTCCTACAATGAAGCTCTGCTTTCTATCAGCTGCCACAGTGAAGGGGTATTATGTACTTTTGCATTCTTTGAGGTTTTATTTTCTTCCAAGTGTAATTTTAGAGTTGGGAGTTTTTTCACCGCAATGAATGTAAAAGGTTCCGTGTGTCATGTGTAGGGTAGTGTGGGGGCAAGTCGGACATGAGGGCGACCCGTACAGTCGCGATTGACAAAAAACAAATGGCGGTATGATGACGTCACGCACGCTGAGGATGAAGAAGATCCATCCA
>VCRD01001205.1:121569-157833 GCA_006783055.1 Trinorchestia longiramus | reverse complement strand
CAGAAATCAATAAAACATCCCTGAAGGCGTGGAGCTGCATGGACCCAACTCCGAAGCTCCAATAAAAGTGAAACAAGAAGAAGAACAGCCATAACTCGCATCATCCGAAGCTCCAATAAAAGTGAAACAAGAAGAAGAGGAAGAACTCACATCACTGAAACCAAGGAACAGCCTACATTTCGTATCAGGGGTAAGGGCTGGATAGGTCGCTTTTCAGATTCCATTAAGTTGCTTTTAATGCCTAAGCACCAAATAAACTAAAATGTCAGATTTATGCATTAGTATACGTCACAAACCTTTGTATGGTAATGTAGATGTGCCTGAAATTTTAGAACATTATAACATGCTCCTGAATAAATGGTAAATAAGAGATTCTACTCAGATTTATTTTTAAGCTGCAATACCACTGTGTGCACCGGATGCTTTTTAAGGTATTAGAGAAGATCTAGGAAGGAGTCTATTTTCTAAAAGAGTGATGAAGGCTGTGTTGAATTATAAGGTGAACCTTGAGTGAATGGTCAATAAAAATAAAAGGTAGGTCAAACTAATTTTTAAAGGAAATCTGAGTGAAAGTCTATGGGAGAAATTGGTTGGGAGCATGCAATGAAGCTAACAATTTACAAGATTTTTCATGTTAGAATTCGGAGACCTATGGATGGCTGGTAACTGCAAAATAATAGAGGTAAAAGATGAGTGGGAGTGCAAAAATTGGAAGAAAAAAAATTGAAAGAGTGACAAAAAACCAAGGTCTTAACAAATAGAAGAATACCATGGCTGGGAAGATCACCTTACCTTGGTATGCCTGTAAGAATGTACCAAAGGTTGGAATGTTCTATGAGGAAAGTTTTGGCAGCCAACTACTGTTTGCAATCAGATGTATGGCATTAAGTGTGAATAGACATACTTGGAGATGGAATGAGTGGATTAACATGTAATATGTACAGAAAAGTTGAGAAAACAATTAGATGTCTTGTTCAAAAATGTTCTATGTGTATGTATATATATATATATATATATATGAGCATGAGCAAGAAAGCTGTATGGTTGTGGTTTGTGAGGAGTATCGAGAAAACCAGTGTAATATCAGATGTGTTGAAGAGGTCTTCAGTAGGGGCTATCTTGTAGGGGTGGATGAGGAATACAACTTGACTGATGTGGATGCAATAAAGATTTCCTAGTGCATGCATGGAATAAGAAACAATGTTAAACAGGTAAACACCTGGATTAAAGTGTGATTACGTGGCAAGCATGGAAGACTATTGCAAGCAGGCTCTTTCACTAATGCCCTCACTTTGCTGGCTCTTTTGCATGGAATTATCTTAGACAAGCATGGCACATAGGTACAAACCTGATGTAGTTACCTTGTATGTGTGTATTTTACAGGAAATTATAGCCTATAATGGTGATCACTACCATCAGACCACAATGTTAAGTTCAAGTACTGCTTAACTATCATACAAGGAGTGCAATCATCATTGATTCCCATTGGATTGTCAGTGCAAATAATAATGGTTATCAGTGTGGCACATCACAAGTAATCCTGAAGTTTTAAATTATTTGAAGTCAACAGTCTGATCAAATTCAAAGAGACTGTTACTTGTGTACTTGTACAGTGTATCTTTCTCTCTTTCTGTCTGTGTGTGTCTGCATTTCTTCCATCTTATTACTGAAGAAAAATTATTGAACTGAAATTAGAATGGGTATACATGTATTATAAGCATTGTATTGTGGATAACAAAGGTGCCAGAGAACTTTAAATGTGCAACAGTTCCTGTTGTTTGCATTCTTCTTTTATTGATGTTTAGAGCTCAAAAGTTTTCAAGTGGAAAATCATCAAATATAAAATATATATGTTTAGATGCAGTTTTTATTTGTGTGGTAGGTTACAAACATTAGTAGTTTGTTTGTTGGAAAAACATTTTTAATTATGTAATTAATTTTTCTATCAAAGGTTCTTCTTCTGAAATTGTATTTTAAGAGTTTTTTGATTATGTAGAGTTAAAATAAGAATATTGATGGAGTACACTAATGGATTAGTGTCTAGGTGATGGTAAAATTGGTTTGCATGGCAACTTGTGGTGTTGCTTATGGATGAGGTGAGGGGTAAGCATGGCAACATGTGTTGCTTATGGATGAGGTGAGGGGTAAGCATGGCAACATGTGTTGCTTATGGATGGGGTGAGAGGTAAGGTTGAATGTTAAGAATTTGAGGTTAAGGAGGGTTTAGCTTCCAGCAAGGGAGATGCCTCTTCACTTGCTGCTAGAACAGGTGTGACTGACTCACTACTTTAAATATTTTACAAGCAAGCACCCAAGTTCACTAACTTTAGATTTTATTTTCTCCAAAAGTTATCTAGAGACTTTTGTTTATGCTTCAAAATTTGACTTAACTGCAATACAGCATTACCTTTAAATTCATTTGGTGCACAATTTGCTCTAACTCCTCATTACTTGTGGTTTGATTGGTACAAAGATACCTGTATATCTAACATACAGATACCCATGAAAATGTGCACTGCTAATTTTAATTTGGCTTGGTGTTATACATAATGTCACTCATTGGACAAGCAAAAATTTAAATGAACTTTTCTGTGATTTGACACTGACCTCATTCATTTGGCTACTTTTTTCATTGTATTACTGCATAACTAGTCAAAAATTATTAAAGAATATATGATATTCAAAATTATCATGAACATTTTAGTTGTAAAATTGATGCATTGTCCAGTGTAGATAAGAAATTTGTTTTGAAACTTTCAGGTCATGAGAGTGAGGACAATTAAAGTTGTCTAATGAAATGAAGAGTGTGTGTGGGTTCCAGTCTCACAGGATTAATCAAGGTAATGCATTCCAAGTTTTGGATTGTCTACTTTTTGAAAAAAATTTTGCTTTGGAGTTTGTAAATAATAGTTTTATGTGAGGAGCTAGAATAAAAACACTTAATTGTACATTTTTTATATAATTGTATTTTTGATCTTGATGATGCTAAGTTTGAAAAATATCTCTTAACATTGAATTAATTTGTTTGGTGGTGCAGGGCATGACTGAGTACAATGGTATTAGCACATCATGAACTTGGAATTTATGCAGCAAAATTATTGCCACTCGTGTTCAAGCATAACACAGGCTGCAAGTGCTTTGTTTTATTACTTGCTAGATTATTATCTTCTTATAATTTTAACAACTTTCAAAATTTTTTCAGCTAGGGTCTTACTCATGAAAAATGTGCTCTAGCTATATACTCTCAATTTTCAGTTCTTAAATAAGTAGACCCTTCTACAATTGCTATGGCTTGCATCTATCTTAATTACTAAACTGAGTAGTTTATGCTTTTTATAATTCAAATGCAATATTTAATTCAAATGACTAACAAAAAGTTGAAATAAATTAAAATAGATTAATTTGTATTGGTTGTTGAGTGATTTACTGTATAATATTGCAAGTGTTTCTGTAGGCTTTGCTTGTTGCTCACTGCATTGTTGTCATAGCAAGAGTGGTTGACTCAAGCAAATTATCCTCTGTTGCCTGCCCAATGCACCAATCAAATGCAAATCATCTTGAATTTAGCTTATGAATGTTTCTTAGTAGATACAATGTAAGGATCAGAGAATATGAAATTAAGTTAATTTACTTGTTTTTTTTTCAGATCTAAGTTTGTACACATTATTGCAGCTTTACTATGATGGTCACTTCTGCAAACACTGGAAACCTTCCATGGTAGGTTCTCACAGAATTTTTCAACAGTTTCACCAGCTGTATATTCAATTCCAGTGCCTAAATATTTTTTATGTACATTTTAGAAAATTCAGTAAAAAATTCATGGTCATATATTAATCTTTTTAAATTAATCTACTTGGTGGCATATAAGAGGCACCCTCATTTCAGCAGGTCAGATTCAGAAAGAACCAACTATATCAAATAGGGTAGGTTTTGAATGAGATGTGTAATATTGTTCAAGTAATGTTTACATGATTTCAAAATTGTGTGTAGAAAGTTATGTTGCAATAAATATAGCAGCTACTGACCATTATTTATAGTAATTAGAATAGAATATGGCAGCAGGAACAAGCCATTTGGTTCATTCTTGAGTTTCTACCAAAGTTCCATGCTGAACTCAGATGGATGTATGAAAGCTTCTTTAGACAAAAATATCCTTGTAGCATTTGCATGATGTTGCATCTGTCATTTCATTATTATGAATTTTTCATGCAGGATATCTAGATTAAGATAAAATAAGTTTCACAAACATATGTACATTGGATTGTAGATCAGGTGGTAGTTATATGATTGCTTGTTTTATTGAATGTATGTAAGGTATAAGCACCTGAATTTAATTATTAGGTCATAGTGTATGTAACTAGCTTTACTATTAATGAAAAAAATACAAATTATTATTTCATTTGAGCCAAAATAAGGTTCATAGGTGTGAGAATTAAGTTTGATATATGACAGTGTGTTGCTGCATCTGCTCAATTGTTTCAGGGTGGAAAAGTATCGTCCTCAAAGCCTAGATGAGTTGGTATCTCATGATCACATTTTAAGCACAAGTAAGTGTCCACTAATATTATTCAAGATTTAGCAATAGAATAGAATAAATAGGAACGAGCCGTTTGGCCCATTCTTGGTTCAATACCGAAGTCCCATGCCGTAATACCGAAGTCCCATGCCGTAATTAGCATTTAGCAATAGCATTCATACATTTTCATTTTTGCTTTGCTATCACACAAAGTGATTGTGGTCTAAAACTCTGATTAATTGTTTTTACTGCTAGTGTAAGAGTTAAAATTGAGAACCACTTAGGTATACAAAACTGGGTAATATATTTTCTGCAGTTGTATGAAGGTATGTGTTTGCACAATGGCTAGTGTTATAGCTAGTGCAAATAGTTTGTGGTTTGTGCATGAAGGGAGTCTGTGCATTCTAATACAGGAGCATAAAAGATCTCAATAATACTGCTATCAAATTTAGTGGTATTGAGAATTATTTAAAATGCATTACTATTTATCATATAACTATAAATAAGATTTCCTTCAGCTATAAGATTTCCCTCAGCTATATGATTTCCCTCAATCATCTATTCCCTCAATCACTCATGTCTTGAATTCTGTATGTTGTCTTTGTTACTGACAGTCATTTTCACTGTTATCACTATTTTCATTACTGAGTCATCTTTGCTATTATCTTTATTACTGTCATCTTCACTGTTATCAGTCATCTTGACTGTTGTCACTGTTTATTTGAATCATTGGCTTCAGCTTCCCATTGCCAGTGGCAGCATTGTTTCCAAATAGCTATGTCAATTTATGTTCTTCATCTGCTTGGAGCAAATTTTTGTGCTTTATCTGCAAAGGTCCTTGGGAGAGGTTAGAATAAAATAGAATGTAGCAACAGGAACAAGCCACACTTGCAGTTAATGAATGTATGTGGTTCATTCTTGAACTGCTACCCGAGTCCCATGATGTCTAGCGTTAAAGCATCAGTCACGCACGTGCACCTCAAAGTACATAAATATTTCTATCATGTGCATTGATGAGTGGGGTTCTTTTTCTGAAATTAATCTTCTTTATCCACATTAAAATTTGTTATTACAGATTTCTCAATAGCTATAATTCAAATTGGAATATCGAACAAGTGTCAACAAATGTTTGTTGATGCCAAGGAAAACAGTGAACACATTGAATAAACGACATAACTGTGAAATTTTGATAATTTTATGCACTTCAATTTTCATGACTCAAATCTACTACACAGCTCCACCTCAGTAAGTTACAACCTCAAGTTTAGAGGTGATCTAATTGGCACATTTGCTACTAGATATAATTTCTGGATTAACTAAGCACTAAGTTAACTGTTTATTTTGAACACTTGTATACTTCTGAACCTTAAAAATCAGTGACATGGTTCTCAGATGTGATATTTTAACTTAAGGTTTCATGAAGCTCACACCTGAGTGACAACTCAAGTAACATAGTACCTAATGGCAGGGATGTATAACTGGCACTCTTACATGCATCACAAAAAATATGCATTAAGTTGGCTTATGCTTTCACAGAAAAGCACTTCTCTCATGAGCAGAAAAATTACAAATTGAATTGTATGATGTGCTTGCTTTACTTGTTGAAAAGCTGATTCAATTGCTTATTTTACCCAGCTTGTGTGGGTCCCTGTGCTACATACATACATGTCTCTTGGTACCTGTATTATTTTAGAGATAACGTTTAACAAAAGGCATGTTGCTTATATGAGTGAGTTTTTAAAAAAAGGACAGTGTTACTCACATGTGAGTGAGACTGTTTTTGCAAAATCAATTGTCACTCATGTTTGATTCTTTAGTGTGAATGTTAAAAATGCTATAGAGTCCTTTACAACAATATTTTTTTCTGTTCATTGGAAGTTTAATGTTTCATATAAAGTTATATGAACATTATTCTGCATCATGCCTTAGAATAGTTAGCATTGTTTTACAATTGAGATCCATAATTTTAGAATAAATATCATGGATGCATGTTTCTTGATAATTACTAGTTATTTAAGCCTAAAAGGTTTCAGATTCATATTTGTCTATTGGAATTAAAGGCTGTATGGAAGCATAATTAAGGAATAATTTTATTGGAAAAATGTCTGTACACTATCAGTGTTGGTATTTAACTGATAAAATTAATATTTTGTGCACTGTACTGTAGTGTATTATTTGTAGTAGTGGTATTTCTTCCTGTCCTTGTTGTTCCTGGTATTATTCATAGATAAAAATGTATTCTCTTTCTTCATGTGTGCTACCATGTAGAGAAGTTTTTATTTCAGATACAATTTAAAACTTCAGTAATGAAAATCAAGCAGTTCAGTATGAGTGTCCTGTATTTTCCAGGTATTGTGTCATACTATCTTCTCAAACAGCAACCAAAAAGTTGATTAAGGTTTGGGTAGGGAAGGAGTAACCAGCATGTGGTTAAAAAAAAGTTATTGTATTGATGCAGATGAAACAAGAAGGAATGATGGAGGTAGACTAAGGCATAAGTGGATCTAGTTAGAGTAGTGCTGGGTTACAGAGATATACAGGGTGTCTCAAACATGAACTTTAATCACATTTAATCATGTTCGCAAAGGTTCGAATCTCACACCTGCAACACAAAGAAGACAGCATGTTAGCAATGGTTAAAGGGTGAGTACATTTTTTGAGACACCCTGTATATGTGAAGAAAATTTGAGAGGGTGCACCTTAGATAAAGTAGTGGAGAAAGTGTCAGCCTCAAGCAGAGCTCTGTCTTGGATCTTGAATGAGCATGAGGAAACAAATTCTATGGTATGACACACCAGCAAAACCTGCTTGGGTTTCCACCAAAATTTCTATTGAGGGTTCGGAAATCCTAGAAAATATCCAAGGTCTATGATGTGCTGGGGCTGTTGCTTGCTTACACACATTCTCTGCTACTTGTAGATATTAGCATTTGAGTAAATTATTTTATTTTTTGCATATACAACTTGGATTTTTTAGGTGGTATTTGAAAAAAAGAATTTGGTGTCATCTGAATTGTGAGCCAGACCATGTTGTTTCTCGTTTCAGTTGAAAAGTTCATCAAAGAAGATCATTTGCCACATCTGTTATTTTATGGTCCTCCAGGCACGGGTAAAACCTCCACAATTTTGGCCTGTGCTCGCCAGCTCTATGAGCCTAAGCATTTCAATTCTATGGTGAGAGTTCAAATGGACAGTTTATCCGAGTTCTTTATTTAATTCCTATGTAAAATTTACTCAGCTTTTGTAACTACATTCTCAAGCCTCTGATAATTTTCCCGGAATACAATTTAATGTCAAGCCAGTGCACTGCCGCTCTAGAAATAATGTTTTGAACAGGAATTTTGGTTCTCGATTTGTTAATGCTTTACCTGACCAAGTGCACAAGGAAGTCTGTCTGTATGTAGATGGTGTTAGCAACCTCTGTATCCAATGGATAAGCCTTCCATGAGTGTATAATATTGGAGTACTTATTGGCTAGCTCATTCAAAGAAACACCTTCTGGAACCAAGGGCAGTAGAAAAAACTGTATGCTTTTAATGCAAGTATATATTTGACATTGCACAATTTTTATATTCCACTACACAATAATACACAGTTTGTTGCTTGCTTGGTTCGTCTCTGTTACTCTCTTAAAGATTAGATAGGAGGAAATTCGGTAGGGTATACATGTATTATAAGCATTGTATTGTGGATACCAAAGGCATATCCTTCAATGTGAAAACTTCTCAAAGCCTGCGTCCACTGGTAAAGCAAACTAACAAATTCAGTAAAAATCACGTGCAGGTGCACTGCTTGATAAGATAGAAAATGCCGAAGAGGCTGAAATGCCTCCTTAAAATTTTCAATTTATCCTACTATTTAATAATAGTTTTTTGCTTGCTTGTTAGTCCATCTCTGTCACGTTCTTTAGAATTTAAAAAGGAGAAAATTCGTCTACTGAATGCCAAGATGAAATACCATGAAATTTTATCCCTGAATTTGATGGAAAATGTAGTTTCTGTAGCTTGAAAGTCGAAATGCTGTATTGCTGAAATGAACCGTTTATATTTTGCTAAGTATTGACTTCTCAATGAAACGGGTATACATGTATTGTAAGCATTGTATTATGGATACCAAAAGCAGATCCTTCAATGTGGAAACTCCATCGCAAAGCCCGCGTCTACTGGCAAATTAAGCGAAAAACTTCAGTAAAAATAATACTGGGATTGTTCAACAAGATAAAAAATAAAAGCTAATAACAAAAAAATTGATTATTTTATAGTGATCCGGGTTCTTTGGTATCCACAATACAATGCTTAAAATACATGCATACCTGTTCTGATTTGAGTTCAAGAATTTTTCTTCAGTATTTGATAGGTAGTAATGGGTCTGACGCACACACTCAGAGAGATGGGGAGATGGAGATTGGGATACTGTCTTATATATGTTGATAGCTACATATAAGAGACAGTGTATCTCTCTGTGTGTCCGTCCCATTACTTCCTAACTATTACTAAATAAAAATTATTGAATTCGAATCAGAACGGGTCATCGACTAACTCTAATGTGCTCGTGTCGGCGTTGCGATGATTCTAATGATTGAGATATACTTGCAAGTATGGATAGAGGTGCTTTTTTAGCGGCAGGGGAATGTTGGTGTATTCCTTTTTAAAGCCTTTTCAAAAGCAATATTATCTGCTGAAGTATTTTAAATAGAGTTGCTATTTACCTCGATTGTAGATTGTTAAGAGAGGGCAATTTTAGAGGTAAGAAATGACTGTAGATCGTGCACATTATACTAATAAAGAGTGGAGCTGAATGCCTCAGGTGTTGGAGCTGAATGCCTCAGACGACCGTGGCATTAACGTGGTACGGGAACAAATCCTCAACTTTGCTTCAACACGCACCATCTTCAAGGCAGGCTTCAAGATCGTAATCTTGGACGAGGCTGATGCCATGACCAACGACGCCCAGAATGCCCTTAGAAGAGGTATGTTTTTTATGTATTTACAAGCATTCTAACCTCCTTCGGTCAGGCGTGATAAATAAAAGCAAGCACCAACTGGCTGGGATGGTTATACGGGCTAAACTTTATATTATTCTTTAAGGCTGTTCAAGCCTCAATAAAAATTGAGATTTCTACATAAATATCCTTCGACGTCCTTGCTTTTTTATGATTTTTTAAATTAGAAGAACATGAACGTATGCAAAGACTCCTGAATTTCAGTTGTGTATTAACTCTCATTGACTGCGTATCTATTTTTGGCAAGTATACGTAGGTCTGTTAGTCTCATGTTACAATTCAGAGAGAGTTGAAGAACACTTGTAAAACTCATTGCTTATATTACGCTAGCAACTTGTCATGCATGGAATAGGAAGGGCAAGTCTTTACGAATTAAATAAGTACATTAATATAGCACGTACAGGTAAGTTCGATGAACACTCAACTAGTTCTGCTCGAGTTGCGGCGGTTGTCCGCAATCTCTGTAGGCTTTATTGAAGCCAACTCGAGACAAAGTAAGAAATTACGGCACAAGCGAAAAAAGCTAATGTTAAATCCACCTTTTTGATTTATTATATTCAGTTGACCAAAGTATTGAAGATAAAAAATTCCCTCTTGAATATCGCATTTTTAAGACTGCTGCGCATGTTGAGGTTGATTTAGTGACAGCTGGTACAGTTGCAGGTGGGTTGGGGAGCAAAGTGTAGATGTAAAATTGTTTATGAAGTCATTGTTAAATTATTCACCTGATATTTACACTAAAAAAGGTACTTTTATAGAGGGATAATCACATATAGTAATTTTCTCTTAAGATCAATTGTTTGCCTTTCATTAGGCTGTCGAATGAATTAAAACAGTAAGAAAATCCCGGAAATGAGACAAATTTGGCGCCCTGAGCCAAAATATGAGCAGATCAGAGATTTAAGTAAATACGAAAGTGAAGATACGAGTTACAAAGATATTTAAGTGACTATAAAGGTTTCATTACAGCTTTCATTGTCTCTTTACGCCAAATTCACTCACTAGGACAGCCGTATCATCTTCTCTATGTATTCCGGTGCAGGAATTGTATGTCCTTGATTAGCGCAAGTGGAACAAGTGACTCAACCTTAACTGACTTCGGGTAAAATTCACCGCGAAGTCAACAGTCACAGTCCGAACAATCAGAATCACTCTTGTTAGTTTTGGGTTTTCTTTTCAGCTCGTTTTGTCCAGTTATTTTTAGGCACTTTTCTTTGTTTTTCCATGCATAATTTTTAAAAGATTTTTTTTAAAATTTTTTCCTTGCTCATTTTTTTTTTGGAAAAGTTATTTACCACTTCTTCCCAAAAATGGCTAGTAACTCTTTTTGATGAAGAATCTGTCAAGACAGCAGTCTTCCCTCTCTTCTGATTTAGCTTTTTAACCTTTTCTTTAACTCTTCGAATAGGCATTAAAATTTCAAGGGGAAACATCAAATGAAGAGGCCCTGTTGTCATTTTTCATGCAAGAGTCTCCAGGAATGGCACAACTAGCTTCATTAAATCGGACTGTCTTAACTAATGTGTCATTATTACAGTTGGCTGAGACATCGGCAGCTTTATCATCCAACCTGATGGGTGTTTTTTTTAATTGGTGTACTAGGCGAAGGCAATTCAAATTGTTGAGTGCCAGATATGATGACTTTTTTAATTGATGGACTACCAAATCCGACGTCAGTTGTGTCTGCTTGTAGAAAATTGGCGTCGGTAAACATAGGTGGGTCAGTTGGTCATGTTCCGTACCAAGGTTTCAAGATAGATAACTCGGACCTCCAAAAGGAAGTCGTGTTGTTATCTATGGTTGAAGCAAATTCCAAAGTCTATTCCTGTTGCTTGGAAGCCATTAATAGTAGTTTTTATTGTTGCGCTTTAGATAAAAACGGTTTTCCCTCTCTGCGGATGTTAACGATCCGACTTGATGTTTCCTCTTGTAAGCAATGATCTTTGATTGATTTTTAGGGTGAAAGGCAACGAAAAAACCGATGGACAACTACTTTTAAAAGCCAATGGCTCCCGCACCAAATTTTACTCGGGTTTACGAACTGGTAAAGTAGGGTGTCTTTTGGAGAATCTATTTTCCTAATCTTGGTCTGCGATTCTATTTTGAAATCTATGACTAATCCTATTTCGTATAGCCAACTGATGAGCCATGTTACGCAAGTCTTTCATTGTTAGGCAGAATAACTTAGCCTTCATAGTTTTTTTAGTTACCGAGCTGAAGTTCCTGCTCTTCCGTAAATACGTTTTTAAATTTTCCAGTCGTTTCATCAATTTTGCAATTAAAGTGTACCTTTAATTTTTAAAGTATCTTCCCAGAGTGGAATGGGGAACTTTAAATTGTTCGAAGCTTTCAAATGTCCAGATTGACCAAAAATAACCGCCTGTACAACATTGTTCAATGCGTAAGTGGACTATGATTGATTATTTGTTTTCTTAAAGTTTCGAACCATCTGAAATAGAAAAAAATGAAGAGCAAACTAAGAACGATCTCTTAGTTGAAACATTGCGGGAAAGAAGGGAGTAATATGCTTATTCTGTCACAGGGACACGGTTCAGGTTGGGGAGCTTAGGTCACTCGAGAAAGATACGTAAACAAATATTCAACTACACGAAACTCAAGACGATTCAACGTACTTGAAATATGTACTAACTATATTGATAATTAAAGTATGGACACCTTACCTTGGTTACAAAATCGTCAGAAGCTAAATACTGGAATAAAAATTAATACAACTAAAGCTTCATGCACCAACGCTCAAAAAAAAACCGACTAACGTGGCTGTCGTAGTTGAGCAGTACTAGGTTGGTCTAATTTTACTTATTGCCGCTTGCTGGTAGCACCTCCTTCACACCGAAAAACATCAAACTTTATTCCGCCTGTTGTGCCCGAGTTTCCCTGTGTATACGAGAGAGTATCAAAAAGTTTGCAGAATGTTATCGTAACTATAAAAAATCCCGTGAAAACAAGGTTAAATAGGTCAGAACATGTCGCTTAGTTTTTACCTTGGTTTTAATTACTTGCAATCAGATATGCGCTGACTATTGTACATAACAGATCTTCTGTAAACAAAGCTCCGTATAAAAGGAACCAGGGAAAATAGTTACTCTAAGATGAGATCAAATGTAAAATTTTTGGTGACACTAATGGAAATTGATGCGGGTCATAGAGGCTTAAAAAAAGTTTACGGTACTACTCTTCGAAAGAAAACTGCAGTCCACAAGTGGATTCATTGATTCAAAGAAAGGAGACAAATTTGAAGACGACCGTCCCAGTGAAAAACCAGATATATTAAAAAAATATCCAAACATTGCTGCTAGTTAAAATGTAATTTAAGAAGATCGAAGAAAATCAGTTAATCAGTTAGCCACGTCCCCTGAAATTTTATATGGCTCTGCAAATTCTACTCTGCACGATAATTTAGGACTAAGAAAGCTTCCAGCATGATGGGTCCCAAAAGCGTTGCACGCTAATTTCCTGATCATTAGAGTGAGTGATTTGACCTTGACGATATTTAACAAAACTGAAGATGATGAAGAGCATTTCTTCGTGAAAACCATCACCGGAGATGGCAGCTATGATGAAAAATAAATTTATGAGGAATCATATTTTTTTAAGAAATGAATTATTTTCTGGAAATTTCGTGAAATTCTTGATCCTCCTTCGTATAGTTCTAGCTTAGTACGTTTGTGTATCTAGTTTTAAAGCATGCAGTGGTAATGATTAACATTGAAATTGGGAGCGCCGGAGACGAAAGATAAAATTGGGCACCAAATTGGAGAATGTAGAGCGGGATGAAAGCCTAGCTTTGAAGCATCACAGTTAAAACCTCGGTGCTTTTCATGTAAAAGTCATGTATAGGGCAACGATACAGCGATTTGAAATATTGGCAGCTCTGTGATTGGTTTTAAACAATGGTACTGTTTAGTAAAAATAAATGTAGTATAGTCGTAATTTAACGGTATCGTGTTAGTGCAAGTAACTTGGGATAACTCTATAGAGTAGAAAAATTATGCGAAGGAATGCATGTATAAGGAATCAAACATGTGAATATGTTCATAAGAATAAGCGTAGACTAAAGTACATGAATTCACAATAGACGTATACTATACAGTAATTGCAATGCACTGCGCAGTGGTTAGAACGACATACGGAACGGGTCGTTTTTATTTATTTAATAGTATTTACTAACTCCAACACGAGCTTCCCGATTTCACAAGTAAAATAATGTATGAACAACAATGAGCCTTATAAATAGCGGATACCGATATGTTTAATATCTGGGTGTCTAATGAATAATTGTTCAAAGTATATGATAAATTATTTTCGTGTGGTATTTAGGCTTGAATAAAATGAGTCGTTATTGAATTTTTTCAAATTTTTTATATCTGCCATGGTTATCGAACATGGAGCACAAGCATCGCGGCAGTGACCATCGGAATGTTATTGGTCAGGTTGCGTTGTTAGCTGCTGCTTCCTTTCCCATTTTGCATTCCTATTCGGTAAAGTGGTTGATGTTTTGTTCTCTTTTATAACCTTGTTACTTCACATTTATGCTAAATTTTTTCAATTGCATTCTTTACAAAGTTGTATCGTGAGTGCAGTGAATTGTTTATATTTGAAAATAACTGATCGTTATAAAATTGAGTTCAATTTCAGGTGATACGCTATCGAGTGATTTTGTGTTTGAGCTTTTCAATGTTACGGACATCGCCTCGTATCAATATTGGTTTAAGCTGAAATAACATGTTTATTGTTTCGAAGAAAGTTCAATATACACATTAATATTTAAAAAAAACTTTTTGATGTGCAGTTATTGAAAAGTTCACGGAGAACGTACGCTTTTGTTTGATCTGCAATTACCTGAGCAAGATCATCCCCGCCATCCAGAGCAGATGCACCCGCTTCAGGTTCGGTCCCCTCACCACCGACCAGATGCTCCCCAGATTGCAGATGGTTGTCCAGGAGGAGAAGTGAGTCGTATTGCGCTCTCGCTTCACGAGAAGCGGGAGTTCTATTTTTCTTTGCGCTATATTTGCTCGTCAGCTCGTTTTTGATGAGTTGTATTTTTATGTATCTTCTTTAGTCTTTTCAGACGGTCTTACAACTGTTACTGTTCTGTGATCTGTTTTTGTGTTGAGTTGTCTTCAGTGGATTTCTGGCGACTACTTAGAGACAGAATCTTTACGGATAGAGAAAGGGGAGCGGAAAAAATGCCGACATTCGCACTCGTATCTACGCAATTTGCATTTATAAGGAAAGTTCACGTGTCTCTCTTCTTGTCTAGCATTTACTTGGATAATAGGCAGTGTATCTTCGTCTCTCTCTCCATCTGTGTGTGTCAGTCTCATTTCTTCCAATCTATTCCTGAAAAAAATTTATTGAACTAAATTTAGAACAGGTATACATGTATTATAAGCAATGTATTGTGGATACCCAAGGCGCTGGATTACTATAAAATGTGCCATTTTTTCCCGTTATTAGCCTTCTTCTACACAGCATGTTATCAGTAGATAAAATACAGAATGAAAGTTCTGGATCTTATTCATAAAAAGTATTCATTCAAAAGACAATAATTCATCGTAAATCTTTAATACATTCGTCATTATAATAATCAAAACCGGGGAATTTCCACGGGAACTATCTAGTGGCTGATAAAATGGAGAATGACTTCAAGCAGATAACCTCTGTTAGTTTTCTTCTAAGTTGTGCGTTGTAAGCTGATGTACATTATGTAAATGTTGCCATGTATGAATGTATGCATTATTTTACCTATCCATCGTCATTTTATTTCGCCACCTCACACACACTAAACCTATCACTGCTCAAACTCGGTTTGTTTTGGTTGTTCTTCATGTAATACACTTTTATATATCAGATACATACACGAGTGCTACGTCTGAGTTATTTTTTTAGAACTATTTTCGTGTGTGTGCAGAGTAGATATGACAACTGATGGGAAGCAAGCCTTGGTGGTGCTTGCTGGAGGCGACATGAGACGTGTCTTGAATGTTTTACAGTCCACTCATCTGGCGTATGGCAAAGTAACCGAAGACAACGTCTATACTTGTGTAGGCCATCCATTGCGATCTGACATCAAAACCATAATCAATTGGATGCTCAATGAAGATTTCCAAACTGCGTATTGCAACATTCAGCAACTTAAGGTAGCAAAGGGCCTTTCTCTACAAGATATCGTCACAGAACTTCATCATTATATTCACAAAAGTAAGTGGTATGACTTTTTATTCGGCCTATTTACAGTGAGTAGCAAAAGTATGATTGACATTAGATTTTGTTTTTCGATGATTAAATACCTTTTGAATTTAAATTAAATTTTGCCTATATATTCAAGTTAATAGTGTCTACTTATGCTCAGAAGGAAATTTAAAATAATTGTTACAAATGAACTTTAATTTAAAACAAAGTTAAATTACCCTATGTAATAGTTTTGAATACATTTTACTATTATTTTGCAGCATAATCTTTGTTATAAAATTCAGAAGTCTTCTGTAATTTTAATAAGTTCTTTGCATGTACTTCTTAGAATTTTTGGTCATTTTTTACAAATCTTTAAATGGTTGATGAATCTCTTGCATGCACTTGCAACTTTACTGATTCCATAAATTTTCTAAAGGATTGAGATCTGAGGCCTGACTGGGAATCCAACACATTAATCCTATTATCTGTTTACCAATTTTGGGTTGTTTTAGCTTTGTGTTTAGGGCCGTTGTCCCATTGAAAAATAAAATCGCGATAATGTTTGAGAGATACCACACTTTTTAAGGGATTTCTGGATAAAATTCCTGTATTATTTGATACATTTATTCGTCTCTCCATTATTTCTATTTCTTCAACCCCATCAGACGGAAAACAGGCTAATATCACACTTCCTTTTTCAAGTTTGACTGTTGGAGTGATATTCTTTGTTTGGTATTCGATTTCCGTCTTTCGCTTTACACAGGCTCCCGTGTTTCTTCACGGAAAGAAATCAATCTGACCAAATATCAATCTTTGATCAGTTTGATTTGATCTTTGTTTCATCTGACCAAATCATTTCGTTCCAGAATTCATGACTCATTTCATACTTTTTCACGCAATTCAAACGAGCTTGCTTCTGTGTAAGTTTCAGTAATGGAGGCTTGGTTTTAGGTTCAAGGCTTGGTGATCTTGAATATAAGCCTACGCTGTTTAAGGTTTTCTTAATTGTCTCTCCTTCCTTCAATTTCGCAATTCTTGCTAATTTGAATCTCTCTACAGGTCAAAAATAGATTTTTCTCCACATTTCGTCAAGTGGAGAAATATTATCAAGTCGGCAGGTCATTTATCATAGATACACTGAGAGAAGAGTAGGATGTGAGAGTAGGCGCCACTCGAACACAGAGCCTTGGACGCAACTCGTTCTTACAGCCGAAGCTTACGTGCTAGAGGTAGAATAGACATTTTTCATCCTTCTTGATGTCTTTTAGTGTCCAGAAGGGTTCTAAAAGTGCAGAAATAACTAGCTAATTCTCGTGGGTAAAAGCTATTGCTGGACATTTTTCAGATGCTCATTACGGGTGTCAAATGGGTTAGTACAAGTTAAGAACCCAGCTTTCCTCATTGGCATCTCTAGGTACTCAGTCACTGCAGATTCTACGGCTTGCAGCGGGAGTATTAGATTGGTTTAATTTTTGCTTCTAAGTACTGTAGTTACTTTCCATTCTTTTCTCTGGAATTCAATATATCGCATGACTCGTGTGCATTGCTGCGATGAATCCATTCAAATTTTAGGCTTGTTATGTTGCTCGCTATCTTCCTGACTAATTTCCGGACCATACTGATGAAATTCTGTACAATATAAAAGGTAACGGCCGATTTAAAAGTTTGTTTAGCTTCAGTTTTTTTAGGAGAGGAACGCGACATCGTAAATATCTGCAATCTTCTGCAACACATCACCTGCTTTTTTGCGCCAGGTGGTCATTGTTAGTCTGAGTTGGCAGAGCGCATTCGGTCCCTGATTTTGATAAATTGAAAAGTGGATTATGGATACTCTACATAAGCAGATGTGCAAACCCACCAAATACCTAAGGTAAAAAGTGTAAATCGTTAGCGAGATATATTTAATTGTTTTTCAGTTGAATAAAATTAATTTTTTGTGAATGACATTTCATGCAACACATGACGGTTTCTGATTTTGGGCCTAAATACTTTATTCTTTCTTTCCATACCCGTCTGGATTGACCCGAAAGTCACAAGGGGTCAATTTTTTAATTACTTCCTAAATTTTACACATTTATACATGAAAATCTGTACAATATGAAGGCCAAAATGGAGGTTAATAAGCACCATTCAATTTTTGTCACACTACTGCATTACGTTCGAAAAGTAGCATTTCTTAAGGGGCATGGGTGACCAAACGAATGCCCTTTCATTTTAAAAGGAAAAATGAGAGAAGTATTATGTTGCATCTGTTTGGCAACTTGTATAACTCAGGGACACAAAACGTTCTTTCAGTGAGGAATTGACGGTGATTTGTGTTGTTGCAGTTGACTTCTCGACACGTTCACGCATCGCACTGGTGCAGGGGCTGGCAGCTGCTGAAGTGCGCATGTGCGCAGGTGCGTCGGAAAGGCTTCAGCTCTCTGCCGTAGTTGGGGCCTTTGCTTTAGTCAAGAACGACGTCACGCTGCAAGCTAAGCATGAAAAAAATACTTGATGATCGTACAAAAAAGGTAAATTTTTTCCCTCTTCAAATTTTCTTTCGGTATTTGAATGGGCCTATCTCAAGTTTCAAACTCTTCTGTTTTCTGGGGCTATATGAAGGTGAACAACAATGTTGAACCTCACAATTTACCTAAAATTGCGTCAATTGTCTTTTATGCATTTTATCTTTTGTTTGATCAAAGTTAAATTGAACGAATTTCCTATTTTTCCTAATACATGCAATGAAATAAATTTCGATAATCCCATTTCGTGGGCTATTGAGCTATTCAAATTGTTTATTAAGGGTAGTACATATGAGATGTTTCTCTGCAGCACAGTGACGTTGCATTAAGGCGAAGTAACTCAAAACAAAATGCAAAGGAAAATGGACTCATATATCCAAACTCATATCAAGTGCGGGTTCAATAACGTTCAGAAAACTTGACAAGAAACTAGCTAGCAGAAATCACTAATTAACGGTTGGATTCTTAATATCGCTCGTCCTATCAAGTGATTGCTGAGAGTGTAACATGTAAACCGTACTATTTAATTGCCCAGCGCAAGCACTTCAGGGTCTGTTAGCTCGAAACAAGGAGTGAAGATCGTATTTGTTGGAATCACAAAACTACTCCGTCATTCAGGCACATCAATTTGTTTTGTAATGAAATGGTTGTCTTCATTCACAGCGAAGAGGAATTTAAACAATTAAATTTAAAATATTTGCTGACTAGGAATTATTCAAGACATTGTAAATCATTGTCTGCCATGCCGTTAGTACATCAAAATCATACTATTAGATTGTTCTAAAAATTTATCAACGCTTGGATGAATAATTTAAACGATCAACTACGTTAATTTTACTCATTACTTAGACTTCTGAAGATGGTGAGCTATTGCTGTTTTTCTTCGTGTTGTGCAGTGGAGGGTGGTCGAGGGTGACTGTGACAGGCCCATCGTTGACGATACCAACCTGCATCATGGCTCCAAACACGCCGTCTGTATACGACACAATAAAGTTAAGAACTTATCAGCTTCCTAATTTAAAGAAAACAAAATGGTAAAATGTTTGATTACATTTAAATTTGGTCTTCCACCACAAAAAATACTTTAGCAACAACTAGTGATGAAAAGATACTTGGTTTTACGAGTTACTTATGATGTACCGTATACTTATCACGTGAAACATTCATGTCGTTACTCAAATGACTAATAGTTCTTGATATTTAATAATTGATGAACGGCTAGAATCTTATGTTTAAACTTATTGACTTGTCTTGACCAGCTCGCCCACTAGTTAACAGTAAATAGAATGTTCAGTTAATCCTTTTCAAAGGTAAGTTTAAATTGCAGCGATCTACGATGTGATACAAAAAAGTCGAAAATAAATGCTTACAACTTCAAAAATAATGTATGTATAATAATTACATACCATAATTGTATGTAAAAATTAAACAGTATATATTTTCAAGTTCAAATTAGTTGAAACAAGTACTCGAAATGGTTACCCTGATGCTCAAAAAAGAGGTTAACCTGTTTTTGAAAATTAGCTTTTATTGCAGTCAGAAGATCCTTGTCAATGTAAGATGTTTACTTACCAGGTTACTCGCTTGTGGGCATTAATAATATTTGGTTTCCCTTCAATGGGCAAGCGAAAGTGTAAGACATGTGCTTTACTCCTCTAGGAAAGACACTTACAGCAAATTGATCGTTCTATTAATATTTAAGTGTCTAAACAGCTGCGCGCTTCTTGTTTCTGAGCACTATATAAATTGGGAAAATATAATTTCTAGAAATACAGTGGCTATATTTTATCGTCTTGCTCACTCGTCGCTTTCATTGGAAACCCACGATTAATCCAACTAATAATAAACATTTTTTATGAACTTGTCTTCCTTAAGAGTCTCTCGTCCCGCTGTCCAGTCGAGCAACTCTTATTTCAATACATAAATCGTATATCAACAGAAAATACTGCTCGAAACCCAACTCGTATGTTAGTTCACTCGTATATCAAGGTATTACTGTAATTATATGTTCAGAAGGGCCTCAGAACTGCTTCGAATTTCTTATTTTTACTTGATTATGAGACTAGAATTAAGATTTACGAATGTATTCTGTTCGGAAATAAATTTTCTAGCTCGAGCTATCTGACTTACCCTTGACTTTGTCAGGTTCATATTTCTGTCGCAGGGTTTTCAGAAACGTTTTGTAGAACGCTGCAGCTTCCTCGCCAGCCATGGCCCGTCGATAGTCCGGTTTGTTGCCCTTCATCTCGTAGCACAGCGTGAACTGGGGAGCGAGTTACAAATATTAAAAAATCCTTGTTTAACCACATCGTTCCAGTGGAACGCACTACACTACACAGTGGTCAGTCACTTGCAAAATTTTCATTTTTAGGACTTGATATGATAAAATGGTATAGGGAAATATCTAGGATGATTTTAAGCACGAGAAAGTGGCTTTACGTACAGGTATTGCATCGAAGATATTTCTTAGAGTAGAATTTATTGCAGTGCCAGTGTGGTTTCAAAAGAACCCTAAGTTCAATTTATACAACGATTCGTCTGAGAAAGGGAAATAATGCTTCACTTGTGCTACATTCGACCGATAATCGCAGTTAGATGAAGAATGCGAACACGACTGACGAGATAATTGACCGGACCAAATTAACACATATTAGTTCACGGTACGAAGCTTTGGATGTTACCGTGAATGGCATGGCAGTAACCATGACAGTCTGGAGCAGTGTTACTCAAAGTAGTGATCCGCGAGCCATCATCTCCCCGGTACGTGACGAGTTTCCACAAAAGAAACACTAACATAGTTTCAGTAATTTCCTCATATGCATTGCAAACAAATTTCCCATCAGTTAAGGGTAAGATTATAAAGTGCTTATATAATATTGTAACATTTTACAAAATGAGTAGGAAATAGGAAAAATTGTCAACTGTTGGTATATTCATTGTATACACAGTTTCTGGTATAAATTAATATTACTGAGAAATATTGTTGGTAGCTGGCTCATTGGAAAAACTGCTGGTACGCCACATCAGATGGTTTGAAAAACATTGCTGTAGGGCGCATTAAACATGGCCGCTCTGACCTACTGAAAGCTATAAGAATGTTGACTGGGCCGTTTCATCTATTTCGTTTCCTCGGGAAAGAACTTGACTCTGTCAGATCACTATAGGTGAATGTCTAAAACTAGCCACTGTCAGGGTCAACACAGAATTTGGATTTCATTGATAGTATCACAAATATTAAATTTTGAACTTTAAGAGAAATTTCATAGCTATGTGAGTTAGCCAAGTGTTTTATTTCCATATCCGTGAAATTTGCGCTGAAAATTGCGCCAGATTTACAACGCAAGCTTTTGAGAACCCAAACAAAATCTTGGGGCTCGGTTATGGTGTAATATAAAGGCATTTTTAACCCTTTGAACACGGCTGCTAAGATGATTGATATACATTCGAGAAGTCTGTTCGAGTCTTCAACTTCGAAAAAGTGGCACGTTCAATACAAAAATTTACGACATTCCGAGATTTTGTGCACCCTTGACAGCCGAAAAACATCCTTCACGAAAGATGTCGTTACCGTGCAGATTATTTTGTTCCACAGTCAGAATACAATTTCTAATCAATTGTGTTGCTCACCAAAAAATACATTCATACACATTCAAGCATGAATCACATTGCTTCGGAAGTTTCCTCTTTGTTACTGCAAGAATAAAGCTAAATTACTGTTAATGAAATAGTGCCCCACACATGTATCTTTGAACAAGGAAAAAATAGTAGAATATCTTAAATTGTAGAAAATAAGAGACGCGTTTTTAAAGTTAATACCGTTTTGAAATTCCTAGGCTGTGTTAACTTAATTACACAAGAGTAAGGCAGAACACACAGTAGGTATTTGAAACAGAAATACCTGAGAGACGCAGAGGATCTCCAATCCTAAGTCCTGTACGCCTTTGGCCCACCTTTTGCCACTTGCGTCGTCGAACAGCCGAAATTTAAGCAGCTTGTTAACCCTGCGTAGAGTAAAGCGTAACGAGAGTATAGAAGTGAAAACGAGACATTGTTGATTTTAACAATAAGCTCTGGCCAGTATTAATAATAATTCACAACTGGAAAGCGAAATAGAAAGAGACAATGGTATTGAGGCATTGTATCAATGGTGTGGTGCGTCCATGTTCTTATTTGACCTAACATCAAATTGAAGCTACACAACTTCTAAATATTCGTATTGTTTCTAACAAAGTGGTGAACTTTAATAGTAACTTCAAATGCTCTAAGAAATTATTATATAGTAAATGAGTAAGGCCATTACTTCAGGTTTTAGTAAACTGGCAAGAACCACGGACTAGACTACTCTTTCATTCT
Source organism: Trinorchestia longiramus (assembly GCA_006783055.1). Classification (NCBI taxonomy): domain Eukaryota; kingdom Metazoa; phylum Arthropoda; class Malacostraca; order Amphipoda; family Talitridae; genus Trinorchestia; species Trinorchestia longiramus. Next base: position 135,258 of record VCRD01001205.1, on the reverse strand, counting down.
GTTATCTTGTCACTAAAACGAAGAAGCCGCCCCTGAGCTTCCCCTGGAGAACCTGCTGGGCAAGCAACAACAACGGAGCTGCACTGTGAAGCTCGCTACTCTTTGGAAAAACGGGTTATATTTATTGCATGTAAATTATCGTAATGTTTCGCCCACAATACATACATCACAAACAAGTAAAAATGTGTCAGAAACGCGAGCAGTATTCTTAGTTTCATTGCAAAAAAACTTGGAATACAAGTTAAAAAACACTACTACCGCTCTATAAAGGACTCATCTGGCAACATCTGCATTATGTAGTGTGACTCTGGTCTACTGCTCTATGAAGAGATAGATATCACTAAAATGAAGAAAATTCAGCGTAAAGCAACGAAAATTATTCCTGGACTCGGGATTCTTAGCTACGAAAGACGTCTTCAACAGCTTGAACTTATCTCTAGAACAAAGAAGATTGCGAGGACAAGACATTGAGACCTATAAGTAGCTCAACAGCCATAACGATCCTTCTCTGGAAGTGCTTTTTGGAAAGAGACCGTAACGTGCGAACAAGAAATAACGCCAAAAACTAATAATAAGGAACTTCAAGATATCCCAAGCTCTATACTTTTTTATAGTTAAAATAGCTGCAACTTGGAACCAGCTACCCGAAAACATCGTTTCTGTTGGCACTTTGAACACATTCAAAAATCATCTCCACATAGATTAGGAGTTTAGGACCTGTACTGATTCTATGTCCGTAACTTCTGAGGCAAGTGTATGATTGTGGTACATGTACTTGACTGAAATGCCTGTGCGTGAATGTAGTACGTGTACGAGACTGAATTCGCGTGCGTGATTGATGCCTTTACTTTAGACCACATAGGACTTCGGTAACATCCCAAGAATAGACCACATGGCTCGTTTCCATTGCCTTCTTCTATTCTATTTTAAATATTCATGCCGCGACGTGACTTTGTTAACTTGGTCTCCATTAAAATGGCCAGTAATTTAGTGATTCATGTTACACCAGTAGATCATTTACATACTTGACTTCCTTAAGAAACAAATTTAGCTGAAGAATGGGCCATTTTTTCACACTGAGTTCCCTTGGGTAATTTCCAAATTTGTAAAATTCAAATCATATAATTACTGAGGCTCAATAGCAATAAATAATCATACGAGGCTCAATAGCTAGCATTCTACAGCTTTTGAACCCGTTCAAATCGTATTATGGCACATTTTTGGAATTATATTGCTTCATGTACATAAGTTAACAAAATTTTGTACATCCACGTCGAGGGAAACGGATGTATAACAATGTGGAAAAACAAAAATCTTACGTATAATTTAGATTTCATGGGTCATACTTAACTGACAATAACAGTTTCGCATTTTTCGTTGACAGAAATATTAACTACAAACTAACTAAATTTTTGTGTAGGGTTCAATGTTGCAAATGATCGGAAAATTACCTCACAGTGAGCACTAGACAAGTATTTTCTGTACGCGGATGGATTATAATTCTAAAGTGAAGTATGCTCCACCCACCCAAGGATAGGTAAGGGAGTCGTGCTCACATCCAGAGAAGATCGTCGTGAGTGTCTGTATCTTGTAGGCCCACCAGTACACACAGGCCTCGTCCTATTTTGCTCACCACTTCTTCGTTAACTGTAATTAGAATAAGGACGTTTTTCAAAAAAGTATTTCATGGTAAAGATTCTATGAACTCAATAAGATCGTATTGTTCATAACATATACATAACAATGAGATGGATGGTTAAACAACGGGTTCCGCATAATCGAGACGACTGCAACGGATAACTTAGTAAGAATTTATCGGGCAGTACGAGAGAATACACCATGTTTAGTACCGCCTACCACATCCAAGGAAAAGGGTAGAATTTTCATTCCGCCTTCTACATCGAAAAGCTTAACCAGACGAAAAGATCGAATCAGAAAAAGTAGAACCTCAAGCAATAGGCGCAGAGAGACACACGGATCGCTTAATGGAAACCTAAAATTAATCACACTTTCCAAGCAGCATCCAAATGCGAGTTCGACCAGAACTGACTCGTTGGAGTCTATTTTTCATGAACATTGGGTTTTATAAATTAAGAGCACCGATTAAAAAAGTTTTTGTACGACTATCGCTTGGCAATAAGCTATCAGTAAGAGAGGTTCCTGCCATATTTCACTTGCAATATTAGAATGAAATAAAAGAGTACAGGAAATAAAATTTACCTATTGTTTTTAATACTACTTGAGGTATTTTTTCTCTGAAGTTTAATAATAACCGTAAATTCTACTCTGCACTTGAAAAACTTAAAAATTAATGATCAATGTTAAGTAGCATGTTTATTAAAGAGAATTTTAAATCATTGTAACCTACTAATGTTATGTTAGAGAATACTCATATGCTCGACTTGCTCGCTCTCCGCATCTTGCCACTAAGCCGTCACGCTTCAGCGACTGTCTTACATTCTTGAACACACTCACTAAACGGTGGATTCAGGCGCGTGCATCACGCTCCACAAGCGCCCACAAATAATTCCACAGGAGTTTAGCCCACATGTTCGTTAGCATGTACAAGCATTCATCTACAATGATAATGCCAATATATTCAGATATATACCTCTTAAATAAAACCATATGCTGTCTCATCGAATTTCTACTACATGTACAATGTGTACGCCGAACGATCGACAGCTTACAGCTCTAATCTTAAGGAGGAGCAAGGTAGGTAATGGCTGACCTGCCAATTTATGTACAGGGTGTCGCAAAAGTAACACCTTTTTATGAAATCATTAACAAAAACTACGACAGGTAAAGAGATAAAGATAATTGTAAACGATAATGAAGATTTTAAAGTTTAATTAATAAGGAATTAATTATTGTCCGAAAACGGGTGTTACTTATTTGCCGCCCTATGCATACTGGCTAATAACTCAACTTTTTACAGATGCTCACCAAAGATTAATGTATCCGGGATACAATACATTATCGAGTTTCTTTTAGGTGAAATACTCATTTGTTGTGACACTAGTCTAGAACACATGAATATAATCTACATATATAATCGATTATGTACCTCCATCTCTCTCTGTATCTGTGTGTGTCCGTCCGACTACTGCCTATCTATTATTGAAGAAAAATTATTGAACTGAAATCAGAAAGGGTCCGCATGTATTACATGCATTATTATATTGTGGATACCAAAGGCGCCGGATCACTATAAAACACGCCATTTGTTCCGCTATTAACTTTCTTCTCTTACACGGCCATGTTATCAGCAGAAAAGATACAGAATAGAAGTTTCGTATGTAATGATGAAAAATATTCAGATTATCATAGTACAACGGCTAAAATTGAAAACTATTATTTCACTAGTGTATCCGTGCCATCAAAAATGATGACAAATCTCGTGTATAATAAACACTTAGAATACAGTATTTTTGAGCCGCAATAAAAGTAGTTATAACCATTCGTGTCATATTTTAGATACATAAATTCAGCATTACTGAAAGCAACTGCGAGCTTGTGTATGTATATTGTAATGTGCAATACTCCGCCCAACTCCCTATCCACGATACGGACGCGAGTATACAAGGCTCTGGATCTCTAATTTTTTTGAAAGTAACATATTATAGTGCACTTGTACAGCGAAAATGAGTACTAATTTACCAGTGTACTGAAACTTAGACCGCCAGTGTTAATTTCTTCCTATCTATTCTTAAACGCGTGACAAGAAACATACAAATAAATAAATAATTATATAGACACACGACGGTCATTTTTAGTATTAGATAGATCCTTAATTTTGTCACTTAAATCAAGGAATTTCAACAGGTACTATCTGAACCATGTTGTCGATAGATAAAATACAAAATGGAAGTTTTGTATATATTAATGAAAAGTATTCATTTGAAACCCAAGAGTTCGTCGTAAATCTTTAATGCATTTATTTTATAACAACCAGACAGTTCCCATGGAAATTTAACTGTTTAAATTTTACCGATTTGAAATTATTATAAAGATGAATGTATTAGAGATTTGTGAGTAACTATTGGGGTTTCAAATGAATATTTTTCATTAATATATACAGAACTTCCATTGTGCATCTTATCTATGGATAGCATGGCCAAGATAGTACCCGTTGAAATTCCTTGATTTAAAAGTGATAAAATTAAGGATCTATCAAATAAATTCATTTTTCACTTTTACCCGTAGTATTATCAGAATCCGAATATTTTCATGAATGTATACAGAACTTCCTTTTTCTATTTTATCTACCGATAACATGGCCGCGTAAGAGAAGAAAGCTAATGACGGAAATGATTGCGCGTATTATAGTGATCCGGCGCCTCTGGTATCCACAATACAATGCTTGTTATACATGCATATTTGTTCTTATTTCAGTTCAATAATTTTTCTTCAGTGATAGGAAGTAATGGGACACACACACACACACACACACACAGATACAGAGAGAGATGAAGATACATAGTCGATTATACATGTAGATTACAAATCAGTCAAATCTAAATCGTGGATTTTCCACGGGAACTGTTAAGTTAAGAAATAATCACCGTTCTGGCAAAGGGTACTCACCGGTGACAGAAGCGCTGGAGACGCGTTGGACCACCAGCCTCATCGCGCAGCGGTGCTCAATCAGAAGGGAACCACAACAGGAAGGTGCAGGGGCCACCTCGTGCTGATCACCCAACCGAAATAATATTGAACCGAGACTAGATTATTCAGAAACACTGAATGTTAGCGAGCTTAAACAAAATTAGATTTGGAAAAAGTTCAATGATACAATTGGGCCTAAATGCGTCAGTCGTGAATAGAACAATTGATAAAGAATTCTATTTAAAGAAAAATGAAGTATTAAAAACCATTCATATTACATTCAATGATTTCGTAGTTTCTAAGATACAGTAACATCGCTAGCAGCAACAAAGGAATTTCGACTGTAGTCTATCAACTATGAAAAGCCTATTTCTTAGGTTTTTTCTTTATAATGAGGAAATAAAACTAGAATTTTTTTATCGTATTTACTGATTAATACATCAGAAAAAAATATCTCAAACTTTAGTTAGTTGGAAATAGGAAAACGGAAAGAGAAAACTCTTACTAGGCACGTATTCAAAACATATAGCTATCAAATTTCGATGGCGACACACAACGTGTTATTAACAAGGCGTTCTTCAGGTGCACGGAGGGATGCCGCAGAATTCGACAAATTTTTCTTATTTTCATGAACTTGACCAGAATTATTAGCTATGTCATTCATCGCCAAACAAAGAAAGAAAAAACTGCAAACAACGAAGGTTCTAAGGGGCCATTTTCCCATACCTTGATTTTTTAGCATGAATTTTCGTGGCCTGATCGTGCTTGTCTCCAGATGAATAATAATGATAAATAATAAAATTCACTACATGAGCACTAACACCACTATAAACCAAATTCAAGTAGTAACGCAACGATAGAGGGTCGAAAATGAGCTATTGTGATGTTCGTTATATTCCTTAGCATTTATGTTCACTGCAGCTTATAGCGTAACATACATAATACGAGGTGCATTCAAGTTATAACACCTCTGGTGTTTTTTCTCTCAACTGGAAACAGGAACATTCTATTTATTTTTAAAAACGTGGGCACTCGTGAATGCGTGACAAATGGTTCCGCATGCTTCTATTTGTTTCCAGCCATGAGAAAAAAAAAACATCGGAGGTGTTATAACTTGAATGTACATCGTAGTTCTACTTAACACTACAGTGAAAAGCGTTAGTTAGCAAGTCATTGTATTTTACTGAGTAACACAACAAAATCACGCTTCAATACCACACTTACTAAACCTACTCAAAAAAGAAAAAGATTCAACTATGTTGCTATTATTTTCGTCGCAACGTAAACTACTAAATCTGGTGAATCTTTCGAAGCTTCAAAAACTTGAAATAAATACAAAAGCCTAGTAACTGCCCTACGGCTGTGACGGTTAAAACGGGAATACGACGAACTGACAATAGGGTTCATAAGAAATCCGATAGTCTGTTCATTCACACGCACACAGAATGAGCTACTCATAAATCCAGCAACTATTACGATTACTTTTATATTTAGCATCTAATTTACATTCTAGCGTGATACAAGCAATAATCAGTAAAGATTTAATGGAAATGACACCACATGGGTGCAAACTTTCAGTTACACTGTTATTGTAGATCTGTACAGCAAAGAAAAGGCAGAGTAACAGAGGTAAAACAAGAGGGCTAAAATGAAGACTCGAAGGCACTCCAGCAAGAGAGCTGCTGCAGTTCGCAAGCATCCGCTTTGCAGGCAGAGAACAGAAAAAAGAAAGAACTGCTACATGAAAAGAAAAAAATCTTAAGTGCATAGCACATTCCACTTTCAGGATACTCCCCTGGGAAGGAGACCCGAAAGAGAGAGAAATAGGAAAAATAACAAATGAAAGGGAATGGAGTAAGGCTTTAACTACTAAACTAAACCCACAATTGCCACCTGCAACAAGTACTGATAATTCTATGGTGAGTAGTAACAATTACCAAAGATACGCTGACGAGGACAGACATCATGAGCACACCACCTTGTGTGAAACTAAGGAATCTTCTGTATCCGTTAAAGAACGGTACGGGTTCATACTACGCGGTAACGCAATCTCATTTGTATTGCGAATAACTCGTTAATAAGCTTACCTTTGCGCTCAGCTGAGTACACTCAACACGAAAGCCATCACAGATGTTTTTTTGTTAAAATATACTTGAACAACGTTAAATATCACTCCAGCTTTCTTAGCACATTAACTCACTAATACAGTGTCCCGAAAAAAAATTGTATTTTGAAATAATTTAACAGTTTAAAATCCTCTTACGTTTAAGTTTCTCTTTCTCTTACGCTAGAGTTTAAAAGCCAACTCTAACGTAAGCGAAAGTTTTTACACTTGAAAATTATTCTAGATCAATTTTTCTGCGTTCTATACTCGGGACACCATACATCAATGGGTTAAGAAGATGAAATATTCATCTACTGCGAATGTTCAAACCTTAAATTTCTAAAAATGTGAAACCAATTGACGTGTAAAATATGGCCAAATAAATTACGACTACCACGAAACTCAGTAAAGTAAGACTACTTTGATAGAGTTGAAGAACATTTCTACCAAAAATTAAAAACGTGGATTACAGTGATGATCGACTTGATGAAAAAAGCTTCATGGCGTCGACTATTGAAAGGATGGCTAACTTTTGGCAGATCCGTTGGAGAGGATTTTTCTTCAGTGTACCTGAGGACAAAGCGATTCCCGAGATTTCTAGAATTTGGAAGATTGAGGGGCTCTTTAGTATTGCTTATATTCGTCCATGAACAAAGGACAGTTAGTGTTCTGGTGATATCTTCACAGGGGAAGCAGCAATGTTTGCTACGTTACTGGTTCCCCGTGCTGAACTAAGGTGGGGTTAATTTCGCAGTTAAGTGAGCCTCATTTTTCCTCGTCCCCTTTTCAGTCCCCGTGAGGCAAACTGGCGTACCTACAACCAACCTCAAGCACGTGAGACAGTTTATTTTTGTTTCTTCATTCTTCTCATTTTACCATCTCTTCTCTTCAATATTTTTATGCATTTTTACCATCATGGAAGGTTGTGTGAACTGCAGCGCGAAAATTTTGCTCTCATGTAGAACAACTTTACGCTGAATCTTGAGTACAACTGCGACGATCGCCTTAACTGAGCGAAAACGGTGGTTCAACTAAATATTATGATGATCATAACCACTGTGGCTGATATAATATCAATTCGTGGCCTGGTGAAGAACTATCGCTTTGTACTCTCATTCAAGGAGCGGAGTTTTTTCTCAACTTGTTCTTCTTTTGCCTGAAGCAACAATAGTCTCAATTCTTCTCTGGATGATGTCGCTCCGGCGGCTCGACGATCACCGTCATATTTTGCGATTTCTTTTCTTAGTTCAGCAAGATTCATTTCCTTAACGTCTTTATTTTTCTTCGGTGTGCGGGATGATGATGAAGCCACATGACGACTTGAAGTGAACGAGGCGGATACATCCATTCGAGCAGAACTTCGGGCGCCATTGCTAGAATATTTTCCGCAAATACGTGATGAGTCTCGCAAACTCTCCGAGATTTTTAGCCGTCGAGAATCAGTGTCTTCACGACTGTTTTGTTTTCCGCGACCATCAACATCGGCACGAGGTGACACTCTCCTTCTCTTGCTATCAGATATTGGCGACCAAGTAGAGGACGGTTTTTCTTCAAAATCTGTGGCAGAGAAAACAATTGGAACAAAGTTCTTTTTCTTGGGAGGTTCAGTCGCAGACAATTGATTTTTAGTAGGAGCAGAACGTTTTGTACCGCTGGTCACAGCTTCTTTTTCAAGGCGAATATCTTGCTCTTCTCCTTGATTCCTAGAATCACTAACAGTATCAATTGAAACTTCATCTATCACTTTCAACTCGACTTTGTTGAGTACTGCTTCAATTTTCCTTTCGCCCAAACGATCTTTCACCGGTATTTTCGCATTTTTTCCCTTCTCAGTGACTGAAAACTTGGATGAGCGACTCATTGAAGTAGACAGACCTTTATTGAGTTGTATATTGCGTGCAGGTGGAGATTTTGAGTCTTTTGAAGCAAGCCTGTCAAAGACAGCTCTTTTTCTAGAAGACTGAGGAGACAACGTACGTTCCAAAGAGTGCTGTGATATCACATTAGCTGTCCGATCCCTTCGATCATACGGATTGCGCCGCGGAGAGCCCTCAGGCTGACGAGTGCAAGATAAATTTCGTGACCAAGTGGGCTTTTCATTTGTGAAGGGAGACTTATTGGAGCGAATAGCTTTTTTAGCGGAAGAGGAACCAAGTCGAGATATTTTAGTTGAATTGATAGGAGGCGATAAATTACTACTACGTTTCCTTGGCGACAGTCGTGAGATCACCCTCGGGTGAGATCGTGGAGACTTTCTGGGTGACTGACGAGAGTTATCCTTTTTTGATCTTGATACAGGCATTTTAGTCGATGACTCTCGAATAATTGTATGAGTCAGTTGTGAGTTCGAATGTCTTCGAGGGGATCGTTGAGAATGGAAGGCTGACATACGTAGTGGAGAAACTCGCACAGTCGTGATAGGCGATGGTGATCTGCGAGATTTACGCAAGGAAGTACGAGACGATCGCATTGGGGATCTCCTATCAGCTGAGTTTTTATGGCAAGGTTTAGGTGACCGTTGAGGAAGTTGAGACGCACCTGATAATCGGCCCGACTGACGTGCAGGAGACCAGGGTGGTGACAATTGCAATGGTGATTTGGGAAACAACTCAAGGACTGTTAGTTGAGGGGATAACCGTACGCTAGATCTTTGCGGAGATAATTTAGATGATCGACTAAATGATTTAGCACGAGAAAAATGGACTGGTTCGAGAGGAGAATTCAAATAACGTCGATTTAGTGAATGAATAGGCTCACGCAATTGAATAAGAGTGTTTCTTGTCTCAAACCGATGACCTAACTCATCAAAACTAGGTGAAAGGCGCCTCTCTATTGGTGAATTAGAAGCTTCTATTCTAAGCGAACGATTAAATGCAGTCCTTGAAAACTGAGGGGACAAAGATCGGTGAGCAAGTGCACGATCTCTGCTTCGAAGCATTGGAGACATGGCTCCCGACCGCTGGTGAAAATTAAATTCCAAATGGCGCGGTGACCTGTCACGCAAAATTTTAGATCTGCTTCTTGAATGTTCAGTAGACTTCTTCCGCAACAGTTCAGAAGACTTTTCATTCACACTAGCAGTAGGCTTACGCAACCGCTCAACGGACTTACTACGCAAACGTTCCGTTGGCTTTCTGTACAAACGTCCAGCAGACCCTTTCGATGAACGATCAGTAGACTCATTGTGCAAACGTTTGGCAGACTCAACCTGCAAACGTGATATGGATGGCCCGCCTTCATGATTCGAAGATTTACAGCGTGACCCTTTAGGAGATCTGTTACTTGAAAGAACAGGAGATTTATGATGCAAGGGTCTGGAACGGTTTGACAACGCTACTGGTGACCCACCATCTTTCCGAGGAGACTCGTTATATCCACGCAGAGACCTATTTCCCAAACCCAAAGGAGATCTATTTTTTTTAAAAGGAGACGTGCTCTGAAGTCGTGCGGATATACCACGAGATAACGAGTACGAACGCTCTTTTTTCCCCTTAACATCGTGCATGGTCGTAACTGACACTTGGCCAGCATCTCGCACAAGTGATGATGAATTAGAGCTTGCATAAATTTTGCGTCCCTCGCACGCAGGTGCCATGTCTTTCGGTCTTCTCGACTTGTCGAGGCAATGAATAGATTTATCTAAGCGATCACGAACGGTTGCACTTGAAGATCTGGAAGGATACTGTGAACGTCCACTTGAACGGTTGGATTTAGATTTATGGATGCGTTCACCGCTTGTAGTTAATAAATGATTTAATTCATCAGTGTAGTCGCCAACAGGACACGTGCCGAGATTTACATTTGAGTCTGGAGAGGCTGACAATCGAGAACGAAGCGTCAGGTTAACTCTGTTTTGAGATTCAGTATTGCTGTCAAAAGACTGCCCTACGAAACCGTCTTCGCCGACAAATTCTGAACGACAGCGAGAGAGTTCTTGCCTGTTAAAATCATGATGCGTCGCATTTTCCTTTTTCTGGCTCTCAAAATGAAAGGAGACGTCAATTTTGCCTGACAAGCTGTCATCGGCCTCACGTAGCAACGAATTTTTATTTTCTTCGTCCACGAACAGAGAAAGTTCTTCTGAGATTGAGATTGGAGCTCTTTCCATATTTTTCAGACCTAAATTTGTGTACGCAGGTTCAGAATCCAGTGACAACTCATGATCTGTAGCTCTTTCACACAACGGAAACTCAGTAGGTTGCCTGGAGGAGTCGTCATGTGCACCTTGAACTTGGTTTGTGTACAATTTTGAAGGCTGAAAATCAGCATACGCAAAATTATTATCACCTCCATCTATAGTAAAAGTACATCGTGGTCTTTCAGGTAAGTTTGATATAGTATTTCTCCCCACAGAATAAACATCCAGATTTTCCTGTTTTCGAACTCCTTCCTCAGGAATTAGACTCCGTGTCCTCATATTTGAAGTTGGAGCTTGGGTATAAGCTCCATGGAAGGCATCGTCTTCGAAGGCTGATCGTCCAACACCATAACTTCGAGATTCTAAGCTTTCACCCCGTCCTCCAGTGACCAGCATGTTGTCTTCTTGGAAATGTCGAATTGATGGTTCCGTTCCCACCCACCGTGTACGAGGTTCAAAATTGTCACTCCTATAATTAAGTCTATCATCAACAGCAAACTTTTTCGATGATTGAATGCCTTGGTCAAGTCTATCTTTAATTAATTGTTTAGAAGAAGTGTATCCCGATACGAGATCGTAATCAATGTTACGTCTAGTGGATAATTCAGTCGTAGATCCATGCGATTCCATAGCATCACGAAGAGACTGTGACAGATGCTGTTCACCCAACCTAGCCTTAAGCACAGTTTCTAAACCACCCAATTCATCAAAGCGATTTAGAAGATCTTTTAGATCAGGTTTAAATTCAGAAGGTTCATCAACAGAACGCTCAACTTCCGCAGCGTAGAATGAGCGAGAAGTCATATCACTTGATACTGCCTGTTGCAAGGCGATATTTAAATGAGGTTTATTTCGTTCTTCAGGATGATTAACATCAAAAGGCTTAAAAGAATTCCGATTACCAATTGATATCATTTCAGAGTCACTCGTTTGGGCAGGGAGCAGATTACTATTGGGGAGCCTGAGTTCAGAAGTGGGATTCCGTGAAAATAAATTTCCATAACCGGCATTATAGGTCTCTGGGAATTGCGACTTTTGACTGGGATTCTGTAAAGTTAAATTTTCGTAATTGGTTTCACTGAAAGGTATGTCTCCGCGTAAGTCAGAATCATCTCGACCGCTGCCAAACGCATCGTGATTTATTGCTGTTCCAGGGTCGCCGTAGCTTGGCCGCGTAGGAGGTCCATGGAAGAAAGCACCTCGTGGACGCGCATGCAAGTTTCCTCGTCGGAGACTAACATTCCCTCTACTACGTCCATCCTCATGATGGAGTCGAGAGAAAGTGGAAACTTGGGGAGGAGGCAGAGGAGGAGGAGGAGGAGGAGGCGGTAGAAGTAAGGACGATGACGGACGCTGGTGATTGAAATTGTCTCTCCTATTTTGTTGCATGACGTCATCTGCATTCATGAAGTCTTTCTTGCGTGAATGACAGATGTCCCAGTGTGTCCAGTTATCTGGAATTGAAATGAGAAGAGTACACTGTCACTCATTTTGAGTTGTCCATGCATATATAAATGCATATACATATGCATGTGTATATTAAATACATGCATATAATATATGCACATATATTAGTGATCCTTAGTATATTAGTACGTACTATGAGCATTAGTATTTGTATTAGTATTCCTGCGGTTTTATGGTACATTAAATATGACTCACGGATATCATCGGAGTGACTAAACACTCGAAAAAAAGTTAAAAAGAATTGATATTTCTATTTTTATTATTAGTTACCGACTCGTTATTCATTGATTATTTTTGCTATCTTCATTTTTCTAATTCAAGTTTTTTAATAGCTACTGGGGATCAGTGAAGCAGTTGCTTGCAGTAAAAACAGCGCTTACGTCAGGACGCCTTCAACTAGAGTGTACAGTCTTATCACAATAACCCACAGAATAATACATTAACTGTCTATTGAAGTACCAGTTACGTATTTTTGTTTTCTTGGTATTCTTCATTTCAGAGTATGAAAGTAATGTCACTAATGACCATACTTTTATTGAATATTAAATTCAAAGAAGATTGAAGCACAACCAAGTGCTTTAGTTGAGCTAACCGAGTAGAAAAAGTTTTAACGTATCACATCTAGATCTGAGGAGGCGATCTCTGCTGGTTAGTCGTACCACAAATTCATTTAATAAATCAAAGTATATCCTTTGTGGTAGCGAGCAAAGATTCGAAGTTATCTCGGGAATACGGCGATGAGTCAAAGGCTAGTCAATACATTGATGCAAAGTGATAATTTGACGACTATTGAGGACGAGATCTTGAAGATGATACAGTATCAGGTGACTGCTGGTTCTTGAAGATGATACAGTACCAGGTGACTGCTGGTTCTTGAAGATGATACAGTACCAGGTGACTGCTGGTTCTTGAAGATGATACAGTATCAGGTGACTGCTGGTTCTTGAAGATGATACAGTATCAGGTGACTGCTGGTTCTTGAAGATGATACAGTATCAGGTGACTGCTGGTTCAATGTGTGTGGGCATGAGAACATTCATCGCCACGAACCAGTAGGGGAATCACCTCAAAAAGTATCCAAACGGTCGAGTGTCAGTAGCCAAAACTCAGCACAGCGAGAGCAAGCAAACTTATTCAGTTTAAGCCGCCAGAACATTATCCAGTTTGATCATTAAGATGATCCATTTTGATCAGTTAGATGATCTAGTTTGATCATTAAGATGATCTAATTTGATCAGTTAGATGATCTAATTTGATCAGTTAGATGATCCAGTTTGAGCCGCCAGGAGATGATCCAGTTTGAGCCGCCGAGATGATCCAGTTTGAGCCGCCAGGAGATGATCCAGTTTGAGCCGCTAGGAGATGATCCAGT
>VCRD01001205.1:76701-121439 GCA_006783055.1 Trinorchestia longiramus | reverse complement strand
TTGAGCCGTCAAGATGATCCAGTTTGAGCCGCCAGGAGATGATCCAGTTTGAGCCGCCAGATGATCCACCCAGTTTGAGCCGCCAGATGATCCATCCAGTTTGAGCCGCCAGATGATCCATCCAGTTTGAGCCGCCAGATGATCCAGTTTGAGCCGCCAGATGAGCTAGTCCGAGTTGCTAGAAGATGATCCAATACGAGGAGCCACAAAATGATCCGCTATAAGGAGTCTAGAACCATAAAACGACCCAATAAGAGCCATAAAACGATCGGTCTGTAAAACTGTAAGACGATCTAATATAAAGGACCAGAAGATGATCCAATGTGGTGAGCATGAAGACGATTCAACGAGTCTAAACGGAAGAGTCTTAAGAAATTCCAATGAAGTCTGAAGACCATCAATGTAAGAAAATAGGTAATCGTTTCCATGAGAGGGGTTAGTCGACATTCTAACGCGATGAGCCAGACGACGACTCAATGTGAGGATTCAGAAGACTTCAATGAGATGATTTCATAAGCGATCTAACGTTAAAATCCCGAAGAAGGCCCATTACGCCTACCTTCAATATTTTCTGAAGTGATGACAGAAAACAAGATTCAATGTAATCAACTTGTAGGTCATTCAATGTGAGTCTCTAGACCAGCGTTCAACCAGGGAGCCAAGCACCCCCCACGTGGTTACGTCTGCCAAGTCTCAATCATGGGTGATCAAAGATTGAGAAACTCTGCTCTAGACCATAATATCGGTTAACGACATGATGAGTAATTAACATTGGGACGAACATCAAAACACTGGTGTGATTATGTAATATGTGTTTAGTGGTGATTAGAAGTAACGAATCTTTCAATATGTAATTTGACAAAACTTCCTGTTAATCTCCCTTACAATGGTCTGACGTGACGGGCCTGGAATGTTTCGTACGTTCACATCGCCAGGGTATGAGCTTGAAAGACGACACAATGTGTATAGCTCGACAAAACGATCCAGTTTGTTGAGATAGAAAGAAGATTCATGAGCTGAGCTAAGAAGACGATCCAGTGTATTGAAGCTGTAGGACGACATGCGTTAAAACGTTCGCTGCCGATGATGATGTGCATATTTTGCTCCTCCTTGGTGCTTTATCTTATTTCTATTATCACAAAGATAAAACACTCAACTACTAAGATTGTATTACAAGCCAAACGTTCTCAATTAGTAGCAAATAATAAAGCTGTGTTCTTTATTTGTAATAATTGATAATTGTTAACAACGAGATAACTCGTGAGGGACAGCGTGTTAACTCATGGTGGACACGAGATGAAGGCAGTCCATCTACTGCGTTCAACTCGAATTACAATCTTATGTTATCACTTCGATAAGACGTGATGAACTTATTACACAAACACAACGAAATTGACTAGACGATCCAGAGTGGTCAGTGTTAAAAATAGGTTCAATGTGATGAGCTCGACAAGTTGATCCAATGCGATTAGCTTGACTAGTTCCAAGGTGATGAGCTTGGAGGAACAATGCGCTGTCACGAGTTAGACATGAGATGCCTTATATTATACAATGACTCAGATGGATCAACGTCAGAAGTCAGATGCGTAGGTAAGTCGATTATTTGTAGGAAGCAGACGACTTCATATGAGCGTGCAGGGTAAATGAAACAATGCAAAAAACAGTTTCAATTTCGCATCTAGTCAATGCATGATGCATGTCCCTGAAATTGCAGGAGGGTTAAGCAATAAGTTCAACAGGTTTGCCAACTAAGGCTGAGAGGCTGATATGAACTCTCCACTGGAGTAGAAGCTGCGCACCAGCAAAACATAGATAATATACATATTAAAAGCCAGAAACAGTAGTACAATTTTTTTCAGGGGACATCAGAAAACCTAGAAGTACTTCTGTGAATAATTAAATCTAAATATCTTATGAAGCTTTAGAATTGATAATAACCGCAACCTAGAATTACAACCCACCACATACGTAGCTGCAGCTAGTGAACACTGACACGAATTGTAGGATACTAAGATATGACAAGGCTGGTTACATACCTTTGGGCAGACGAAGAAGCTCACCACAGTTGCCCCGCAATCCTGCTATGAAGTCAGCGTGCTACACTTCACTTTCTAGTCTGCAAAGAAAATGTGACTCGTATACGTGGATTGTGAAGAGCATCATGAACACTGGAACCTTATAACGTCCTAACAGAAAACTACCATCATCTTAAACTATTTCGCTTTATTAATTAATATTTCGTCACGTTTACGTTTAAATATAATTTGTTTAGATTTCTACCACTAAAAATTTTTATATATTCAATATTATACCATCTTACCCTTCATATTATACTATGAAATAATTTGTATACAAAGCGTGTTTTAAAGTGAATACCGTTTTGAAATAGAGATAAAACAAGTAGACTCTCAGGACAATTTTATTTTCGCTTGAAAGCCTGCATTTCAAACTACTTTTCTACATAACTTTCACCAATATTAAGGCACTTATCGTGTCTTACAAACAGCTTTTGAATACCATCCTCGTAGAACTTTGCTGCTTGATTAGACAACCATTGCAACACGGTCGTTTTGACATCATCGTCGTCTTGGCGCTGACCACCCACATGATTCTTCAAATGCAGAAACACGCGGTAGTCACTGGTTTTCATCAACTGCAGATTCTTTTTTAATCAACTTTCTACTCCAAATTATTAGTAATGACTGAACGTCGCCTACTTCGTTCCTCATCGCACACATTCGTCTAGCCATCTTTAAAACTTACACCCATCTCTGTACCATCCCATCGCTCCTAATGTTTTCTCCATCCAATTCACTGATTTAACGATGAATTTCAGCCGCTTTCAACGACAAGAAAACGAATCACAGAGCATTATTTACAATCGGTGGGCTTCTCAACTGCAGGAGGCATTTCAGATACTTACAAACAAACGTACACACGCCCAATGACTCTCCACTGGCGTTTGTGGCTTGTCAATAGAGTACAGTACATAGCGCGCATGCCCCAAATGCAGAGTGGCACTACAGCGGACGAATTTCAAAACGGTACTTACTTTAAAAACGCGCCTCCTACCTTATTGTACTATACAGGATCCACCTAAGAAATGCATGCACACTTGAGGAAAATGGCACGCTGAATTACCACTTAAGGCACGCTAGTCTACTACAAGATGTGCATGTGAAACACAAGTGAGCAGTACAAGCAGACGTAGCATTACAAATCGAGCCGGTGGAAATGTTACGTTCCACAATTATTTAACGCAATTAATCAAAAGGATACGGATCGAACAATCAAGTTTTGCGAGTGATTTGGACACATGATAGGTGAAGATGAAAAACTGATGAGAAAGTTTGTGAGCTCTGAGGAAGTATAAGTGAACTGGAATATTGAACCGACAATTGTGTTTACTGGTCATCATCTTCATGCGCATGGAGACAAAGCAGTCAATTGATCAGGGATCAATGTTTGGTAGCATTAAGAGGTTTAACAGGACCACTTTTCTTTTGATGCATGTGCTGCAATTGCACTCGATACACTGCGGTCAAAGTTGCCCCATCAGGAGTTCGGCGTACACGATAATGCCTGGCAGTTAGTGGCCGGCACACTGAACATCTCTTGTAATTCTTAAGATCAAGAGTAACTTGTGTCAATGTAGTAACATCTGAATAAATTTAGTATTATAATGTTTATACATGCTTCAAGTTTTCCGAAGTGCGATACACATTTGGACAAAACCTGTAGATGTGATATCCTGATAACCGTGAACATGATTCGTGTTCTATCATTTGTTCTATTCATTATGTTATCATTCACATAGTTCTCATAATTTGTAGCATTCTCCTAATCGTTATGATTGCAATTATAATAATGGATATTAGTATTATTATTATTATTATCACCATTATTATTATTTCATCATTATTTTTTACTAAAACATTCATGGTATGCCCACGATTTCCGTCACTCAAATGAAGGTGACAACACAGTGATGGAACAGTTTGTACAGTTCATGCAGATCACAACACTTAAAAAAATAGCAACATGAGAAAACATTAGAATTCGTACGTTAAATCAGTCCTAATATTCCCAGGGAATGCAGTCCCGATACGGACATACTTAGCAATGCCACTGCATGCAGTCCCGATACAGACATACTTAGCAATGCCACTGCATGCAGTCCCGATACAGACATACTTAGCAATGCCACTGCATGCAGTCCCGATACAGACATACTTAGCAATGCCACTGCATGCAGTCCCGATACGGACATACTTAGCAATGCCACTGCATGCAGTCCCGATACGGACATACTTAGCAATGCCACTGCATGCAGTCCCGATACGGACATACTTAGCAATGCCACTGCATGCAGTCCCGATACAGACATACTTAGCAATGCCACTGCATGCAGTCCCGATACAGACATACTTAGCAATGCCACTGCATGCAGTCCCGATACAGACATACTTAGCAATGCCACTGCATGCAGTTCCGACATAAACTTTAAAAAATAGGCTGTCAATTCAGAACGACGCCTTGGGATTCACATTATACATAAGCAGGAAAGACATACTACCGAAATTAATACAAGCAATTACTGCCTTCAAGCAAGCGCATCGATTTAATTTTACATAATCAAGCAAAGTAGCCGGGGGAAACGGAGGAAGACTTCATGGGCAAAATAACAGCAGACTTCATGGGCAAAATAACAGCAGACTTCATGGGCAAAATAACAGCAGACTTCATGGGCAAAATAACAGCAGACTTCATGGGCAAAATAACAGCAGACTTCATGGGCAAAATAACAGCAGACTTCTTAGAATCCGACAACACTTCAACAGAAACTTTTTCTTCCATACAGAAAAACAGCTTAGGGGCCAGTTCCAGAGACCATTGTTTAAATAGTTTAGGCCTATGTACCGAGAACTACCCTTCTGCCTGGCACACGGAAAACGCTTTTCAAATTCACGAAATGTTCAGCCTGAATGTCCTTCAGGTCGCAACGATCTGTTCTTGAGTACGGACCGGCGAACAAGCGGGAACTGAACGCTACCGATATCCAACCTGCGATGGACTTCGGAGGCTACACATGGTCACTCAGGCATCAAATTATATTTCAAAACAAATCCCAATAAACAGGATCAACAGTGCCTTGCACAAAAAATTGAGAGCTAACCCAATAACTTCTTAAATAGCAGAAAAAACTCAAATTTGATCAGTAATATCGGCTCTTCAAATTTTCTTTTCATTCTTTTTGTTGCTTCTGTTCTTTCTACTGCTCCTTTTGTTTTCTTGAATCATCTTCCTCCTCTTTCTGCTCTAACGTACTTCAATCACGAACCGAAGCCCCTACAGACACTCACAAGCACCGCCATACTCAGCTCTGTCGTCATTACCAGGGCCCAGATCATAGACTACGTCTGACATAGCTTTCCCTAGCCTCTCTGAAAGCGCTACGCTTACTAGCTTCCCAATAATGCGAGCCTCACCATCGTCTCCTAACACTTGAAACATTACTCGTACAAGGCGGAGAAAAACATGGTCGAGTTAAAACATCGTCGAGTTAAAACATCGTCGAGTTAAAACATCGTCGAGTTAAAACATCGTCGAGTTAAAACATCGTCGAGTTAAAACATCGTCGAGTTAAAACATCGTCGAGTTAAAACATCGTCGAGTTAGTTCGTGCTGAAGTTCTGGACCCGACGACGCACAATCGTCGAACGCAACTGAGATACAACAATAAGTACAGCTTTAATATGAGTCCTTCCTGTGTCAAGCTTATCCTGTTGGACACATTTCTTACGCTGACAGACGTTCGCTCTAAGCCACTATAGAAAGGTACTTCGTTTGTTCCAGAAAAATCTTTGGCCTACTCAAGAACGATATTCAAGCGGACTCGGATCTACGAGATGTCTAAGAATTAGAATTTGAAAAACCTCGAGCAGTGAAAAAGGCATAGCTACACTTGTATCCTCATCCTAAGGGGAAGGCGAGTAAAGCAGGAAGGCAACCAGGCCTCTAAACTGAAACACAGATGATCAGCATGCGCGTCTGTTTGTATAAAGAAACAATTTTCCACGTATGCACTGACAACATCAACAAGACTTCTTACGTTGCAAGGTGATTTCTTGTCTAACGAGGGCTGTACGTACAACAGTCATGCAGCTATTATGAATGTAAAAGTAGAAGAAAACCACCAGAAACAAAATTGTTAACCTACAAAAGAGAACAGAAATTGTATTTGATACTTAACAAGCAATAGCACAAAATTCGTTTCGTATTGCCAAATTTATGTATAAATAAATTCACTGTATTCACTACAAACTTTTTCGGGTAATTGACATAATAAATCAAATTATGCGCTGACAAAGCCCTCGACTGGCGTGCAGAACACAGAAGATATTACGCATGAATGTAGTAACTTATTTTTGAATTGTTGCTCACGTCAGAAAAGAAGCGTAATTGCTGTATCAAGGTGGACAGTTGCCTCATAAAGAGCACATATTGAAGTTATAATAATTAATACGATCACTGGGATCCCGGGGGAGTGTGAAACGTCCCCAATGAGGAAAAGGCTCATGCAGCTATTCCTCACCCTGCGGGTGTTATAAAGTATTCACAGGAATTACGTGAATAAATACAATACAAAAATAAAAACAATATGTCAGAAAAATCAAAATAAATAAATTGCGTTGGTTGGCATTTGGTTGGGAGAAACTAAGATTAACTGTACATATTTATTGTAGTTAATAAAATATCAATGCAGCAGATCATGTATCACTTTTTATGTAATAGTAGTTGCTAAACGTTAAATTGCAGCCCAACCTTGCATATATTGGACAAGTAAGAGAGTTAAAAACAGGTTTAAGTAGAATACTTCTCACCTGCTCATCTCGCTCGTTCTTGTACTCTTCATCGTCGCTTCAGTACAGCAAGACAAACACTTGTCAAGGGTAAGTTCAGTACAGCAAGACAAACACTTGTCAAGGGTAAGTTCAGTACAGCAAGACAAACACTTGTCAAGGGTAAGTTCAGTACAGCAAGACAAACACTTGTCAAGGGTAAGTTCAGTAGAGCAAGACAAACACTTGTCAAGAGTTAGTTCAGTAGAGCAAGACAAACACTTGTCAAGGGTAAGTTCAGTAGAGCAAGACAAACACTTGTCAAGGGTAAGTTCAGTAGAGCAAGACAAACACTTGTCAAGGGTAAGTTCAGTAGAGCAAGACAAACACTTGTCAAGAGTTAGTTCAGTAGAGCAAGACAAACACTTGTCAAGGGTAAGGAGCAAAACTGTATCATAAACTGCAAAGGAATGCATGAAAGCAAAATGGCTTCGGTTATCTATTCGATTAGAAAACAAAGCATAATCGACACAAAATGTAAAAAATAAAAGCCGATATAAAAATGACATCAATGCTACTGATTGTGTACAGCAGTTTTCCAACATGTGGGTCGCAACCCTATTTTCAATTATTTATGAATTTACCTGATACATACATTTGTGTGTTTGTTTTTACGGAATAGCGTTCCATTATAAACGAGTTTTCGAAGTAGAAAGTTATTTCTACGAAAATGGTTATTTGAAGAAATGGGAGCATAGATCGATTATTTGTTCCAAAATGGGTCGTCATAAGTCATCAAACACAGGAAACGTTGGCAACTACCGGTGTAAAGATTGTAAAACTTTCTGGCTTGTATTATATGTGTGACTTAATGCAATAAAAAATACAATACATCCAAGACACTTCTCCATCACAGGATGCCACAGTAATGAAGAGCCTCGACCGAATATTCGTGTAGCAAGCGCGCTTCCATAGACTAATAACTGGGTCAGACCTTCTACTTTTTAGTTCATATACTTGGCATAGATTCCGAAATTTTATATAAACAAAAAATAATGTGACCATTTTCACAAATCATCCAGTGAACTAGCGCACATACGTAAAAGATCTGTTGCAATAAATTCATGATATTTACGTCGCAAACCCTAATTGAGTGACGTTCACACTGACGTTGTAAAACCGACACAGAATGATATATCTTTCAAGATACACGATCTCTTTCAATAAGAAATAAACCATGTGATTCAGTTGAGCTCCCTTGTATCGCTCGCTATGCCAATCACAACGCACGAAACAATAAGTGGACAGTAAAAGAAACAACTTCGTTCCTACGATCCTCTCGCACAGGGATAATTTTCAATTAATTACACAGTGAATATGCGGCCACAGAACAGAATCCATGCTAAAAGACAGAAAAACTATTTATTTATCAAACTGCTAGGAAATTAATGGTGATACCCCCCCGTAAAATTAAGAAAATAACAAAAACTCAGTTTAACCATCATCACAGATCCAGTCGTTGACCAGAGAAGGTCGAGGGCCTTCTGGAGCGCCCTCATAAAATAGAAGTTTCCTCATAAAATAGACTGTCACACTCAACTGATCTAAATCCCATTTAAGTTGCACGACTAGTCACTCCTCCGAGATTATTTCGATTGATGCTCTACACTTGCTAGGTGCAAGGTGCGAGTCAAGCACTTATTACTTTCCCTTATTGTATTATTATTTAATTAGACGCTCATTCATATTACTTAGTTACGAACATATTACCTTAATAAAAGTAAACTATTTTCCTTCTTGTAAAGGTACTTTAATAACTTTTACGGTAAATTTTCCATTACAATTTAACTCTTGAAAAAATATGAATGCAACTAGAAAAATTAATGCATTCCACTTTGACTGTCAATCGTTGAACTTACAGTATAAGAAACAACTCATGTTACACAGAGGTAAACATTAAATGCTACAAATTCTAACTTCAAGTATTCATAAAACACTTTCATCTTAAATTTGAAGAGTGAACTAATGATCTCTACTAGAGCAGCACAAGCTTCGTACAGCGTATCTTAACTAAAAGCTTCTCCATAACTTCTTCCTTGTCAGCTAAATTGAACAAACTAGCTTTAGATAAGGTAGCAACGAAGTAAAAGAGTAAGTGCGACATCACATTGCTGGGACATAGCGTACACTCGTGAAAATTGGAATGAAGCAGTCCGGACGAGTGAATTAAGATGGTCCAGTTTACTCCACGACATTGCTAGTTCTCACACTTCTTAACACGTTGCCTCCGATTGCCCGATTGGTGTAAAACTTCACTTTGTACGCATAGTCACAAGGAGGATCTGAAAAAATTACAGAACCTAACCTAAGTAGTACACATACATACCACTTCGGAGTCAACGTGTCAAGTTACAGTCCAAAAGTTGCAAAGCTTCAATTCTGAGTTTTTGTACCATCTTCCCTTCGTTGTCCCTTCTACTGATTATCTCTTATTTATAAACTTTGAGCTTTTTATATGCATTAAAACACTAAAACAAAGCACACGCCATTGATACGTTCACACGGTTTATCACATCAAACGATGAATTTTTTAAAGAAGAATAAAATAAAGAATCAATGAAGAACATTTCATTGATAATCGTTCAAATGTTTTATGCGTGACAACCTAACAAATATACAAGAAAACGAAGGGGCACTTAACAAGCTGAGCATCTCACACACGACATGTGAAATTGTTTGTAAGATTACTACAAGAGGCATACATTTGGACTCGTGAGACACTTTATGTAAGAAAAGTATAGTGGCGTATTATTACTAAAAAAGCTTATAAGTCTACTCTCCAGCTACGTTTAGAACACCTATCACCATAAAAGTCCAGTATAATATTTAATAAGGTGACCTGCATCACATTTTTAGACCACTAATCGGCACATGCTTCAACGGAGGCTAAAAAAACTGCTTCTTAAGTACGTTTGTATGCACTTAACAGCATTGAACACGTATTTATCATGGCGTAATATTATTTTTAGACTACTCCAAAACAGTCCATTCTGACAGCTCAAACTGTAGTACTGGAATGACATCAGCAAACACGGCTTAGCGAGCATTTAAACAAATGCTAACTCCACAGAGAAAAAGGCTTGTCCAGCTCACACGGGCAGTTCTTCAAACTCCATAATACCGTCTCCTGCAGCCTTCTCCATGTCTTCTTTCTGCACAAGAAATGCATGTTTTGTCATACCTCTTAACATACCGAATATTATTGGATAAAACTAAACGATAACTTTTAGTAACAATTAAAATACAAAGTTTGTTTGACCACTAAGATATTTTGCAATGTAAAAATACGAATAAAAGTGCTTTATATTCTCCGTGGTTGGAAAAAGTTCATGCATACAGCTCATGACGCTCGTCCAAAGAATTGTTTCAGAAAAAATCTAAAAAATTAACTCGTACTTTATACTTTCAACTTCATACATTATACGTGAAAAAATTAGCAAGCCAGGTACAGGATCAATTTCAAAAAGCTATGCATTTCCACTAAAAATTACTCAATCTTTGGATCTTTCTAGCAATGCTTGCAAAACCGTTGTGCCCTTTTTGTTTGTTGATTAGTGCTTTTTACTTTTCTGATTGTCTAATAAAGTTATCAACTTTAGGTTTATTTTTACTATGGTTACAGCAAGTGGTCATAAAAATGAAAGAATATTGTTTGGTAGAAACAATCGTGTAATTTTATAATTTAACGGGATCTAAATATAAGCAGCGTACACATTATTTTTAGGACACTCGAGGCAAGTTTTGACTCCACACAAAAAATAAAGTTTAAGAACAATAATCTCGGAACATTTTCGAACTGTAATAGTTTTTTGCAATGAGGGAGTATTACCTTGACTAAGTAGCATCTCTTGGTGTTTTCCTTTGAGTTGGAGCAGCAGACAATCGTAAGAAATTATATTCAGAGGAAAGACTGGTTAGTATCTTACCTGGCCACTAGTACACATTTCAAAATGCAGGAACATGGATTATACGAGCGTCAACACAAAGACTTCTCGCCCATAACTGAGTGTGTGAGGTCTGCTGCTGTTCATGGGTCTCAAGTCTGCCTCCAACATCACGTAGCGCCCCGCAAATATTTTCCATATACATACCACCCCAAAATGTGTAATGCAATACTATGAATTCATCATCGCACAAAGATATGGGAAGATATATAGATAGTGTCGAGATTATAGAGCTCCCAAATCTTGAGCTATAGACACGTCATATCGTGTTCTTCCAGAGAAAATTATTTAGATGACAAAAATTTGTCATGGATAACACGAACATTATTAATGAAAGAAACCACTAAGGGACCCTAATTGAAGAGACTGACAGCAGCTTTGAAGTAGATGGTGTCGCCAGGAAGTATTCTGAGAGCCCCGAGTGTCATGGTGAGGTGCTGTTCGGTCAGCAAGACAGGGGCAGGAGGGCCAGGAGGTAGAGACAGAGTTGCAGCTAGATCTTCCGACCACACAAGCCATACGGTCTGCAGCATCGGCCATACGCCCGTACGTTCTGCAATCTGTAAGAGCACACCAATATAAATAGTGTTCATGAGTTAAGGCGCATTGGCATTTGTTCTGTGAACTGTCACACGATAGTTCTACTGGTTAAAACAAACCATTGACAGCATTCCTGTATGTTCTGCAACGCTCCAGTAACGGAGAGCCCCACTAGGACATACTATTATGCTTCATGTCTCACATAGAAACGAGGAACAGATCACTCATCTATAGAGGATATTCTGTTTGTTTGAGCAATTTAACGAACGAATGCCAGTACAACAATCGACAACAGTTCTAGATGTCAGAGTTCAAGGAAAACATATTCGATCGTTAGGCACCAGATAATTTAGTTAAATACAAAAATGTTTTGGATAATGCATACGAACACGTCTAAAAAAGAAATAAATGAGGCTTCCTACAGCTTTCGAGTTTACCAGCAGCATAAAAAAGTTCACACAAACGTAATAGAAAGTAAACATATTTCTTTGTAGGACTCCAATAGATCTCGTTGAAGGCGATGCTAACACCTATGGTATCATCTCACTCTGCTAAATGCTGGAAGACAAACACTAGAATGTACACCAACACTGCAGAACACGACAATAGAGGTATAAATTGGCGTTCAACTGACAAGGATGTGAAAAGGGAACAAACACATTTGCCAGGAAAATGAACAGCGATAAAAAAAATTTCCAACCAGAGCTACATGGCATTCCAAATTTCTTACACATAAGGAAATATTTTGACCAGAACTCGTAAACATACATCACAAAGCTGGATAAGTACGCACGTTTCTGCTTTACTATTTAGTGTAAACGTCATCTCATAGGGGCATCTCGTCAACAAAAGCTTTAAGGAGTAGCTATTGAAGATAAAGGTAAAGCGCCATTGCGAGAGAATATTTCACATAAAAAGTGTGACTCACGAAGTTTTGCACTTGTCTGACAGTGTCCGTAGAAGAGAAGGTCTTTGATGCACGAACAAGCTTCGCAGCCGCCGTCTTGGAAAGCTTCATGTCCCGACTGTGTTGGGACGAGAGTACCCGAGGCCTAGGCACCCGTAGTCTGCCACTTTGTCGGAGGGTTGGGAGAGAAGCAGAGACCGAAGATGAGGAGGAAGATGTAACAAGAACGGTGGATGAAACGGAAGAAGAGGGAAAAGACATAGAGCGAGATAAAGAGGCAGGTATAGAGGGCTTGGCCGAAGAAAATGAGAGATTGACCGTGGAACCAGTGCCAGAAGAGCACGACGGGGAGGTGTGTTCCCACCTAACGCCGAGTGTATGATTGCAACTCGCCGTTTCAACTGAACTAACACCTGCAGCAGGCAACACGACTACAGTTTGAGAAGAACTTGAACTTGAAATTTGAGAGTTGCCTTTGCTGTGTGCTTCAGGTCCTTCGAGTTCAAGCTTAGCGTGCTTGCTGGGCGCTGATGAACCGTTATCCTGCAATATAACCCGTAATTTAGCAGTAATAACAAATGAGTTAATTTTTCTCATTCCATAACAAAGATTTCTTTCTTGATACAATGTTGATGAATTTGACACTAAATATTATGAACTTAATACATTCAGAGTAACATGTTTCAAGTGAGTAGAGATACATTTCAATATTCTATGGTGAAGCATTGAATATAAATCATATACTAATTTAACTTCCATTAGGTAAATTTTTTGCAGTAGATTACTTGATAACGCATTTAATAGAAGTGAATACGAAGGCATTGGACTCGGGCGAACTATATTAAACAAATATTGTTTACACAAAAATATGTTTTCTGCAAATAGTCAAAATGATTAGCGGTCAGTGCTTTCATGCACAACATTCATCACAAACAAAAAAATTACCTCGTCTAGTAATCAATTCTGACCAATTTTTAGAAACCCCTTACGAAAAAAATAAAGAAGTTCTATATAAGCGTCGATCAAGGAGCTAAAGACCATAGAAACTTGTCAATAAATATTTATCAAGGAATCAGAGCCCACTAATGATCAAAATATTAAGTCTAATTTCTTTTACAAGAAACATAGAACTAGAAACTTTTAACAGAATATTTAGAACCCGTAAATTTTAACGAGAAACTCGCAATAAGAAACTTCATTAAAATATTTGATCGCCAGCTAACTTGCACATACCATGCAAATGAGACCACAAACTAAAGTTTAAGCAGCATCTCAGACACACCTTCAGCATGTCAACATCATCCATGGTACGCTTCTCGCAGGAGTCACTACTTTGGGGACGTGTCATACATTCTTTGCGATGGTCGTCACTTTTTTCATTCAAACTAACACTCTGGCTAACAAGCCTTGAATTGAAATGTGAAGTGAATGCTTGTCCTGTACAGGTGCCATTTTGGTTTTTCCTCAGGAACATGTGTGTATTAACAGCTGTTTCCAAGATATTGTTCCTAATAGCTTTGTCTTTGCTTTGATTTGAAAGCGTATCGATATCTGAATTGCCATCACAATCTGGTGAAGTTGAGGTTGCAGCAGAATTGGAACAACTTCTATCACTAATGGCCTTGTTCCAGACGTGCGAAGACAAAGGGAGTGCAAATGCAGGGTTTGGGGAGGGCCCCATAGAGCGTGTACTTGCTATGGCTCGCAGTGGGATGTCCACTACCGAGTGCACTTGACGCACGTAGATGAGTTCACATTCGTACTCAAACTGGTCTTCGTAATCGGCTTGTGCCCGAGACTCGACGCACCCTCTGTCGCACACACCTGATTAAGTCACACTCATTAGGAGCGAACGAACAAAATTTCATCTGGCCACCCATGCTAATACAAAACTGACAGATTGAATAAGCAATAATACTAAAGGTCATCAATCATTACAAACTTCACATTAATAAAAAACCTTTATATACAATTAATATACAACAAATTGTACTTTTTCACTACCATTGTTAATACTGATATCCGTGTTTTTAGTTGTCCTTTGTCATTAATTCATGTTGAACATTATGTAGGACTATATTGGTGATCAAATTATTTGAATATTTGATATTTCGTAATTTTAATGTAAAAGGTGACTAAGTTATTTTGTTGACAAGTAATTGGTTTACTTTCACACACATTTGACCTTTAATATTTGATTTGACTGCATGATCTAGCACTAGGCCGTGCAAGTCTTCTATATACTGCCTGGTCATATATGCAAGCATTATCTTCGTTTTCTTTTTGAAATTCACACAGTATTTCTTTTGTTTCAATTAAACACCATCTAATGTTACGGCATTGAAGGTTGAGTCCAATGCTATTTCATTGGCTGATCCATCGTGATCCTCTTCTCCTAACCAAGACCCTAAACTCGTATCCCAAATACATTCCTCTATACCTGAACAGGAACGTCCCTTTCAACCTTTACATTGCGTTTCATTATTTGGGTTAGGGTATTACGCATGTAACAGGTTTTTGTTAATTTGTTAATCATTTGGTTAGTTTTTTGTAATTTATTTTGAGTGTATTAAATAAGAATATCATTAGATTTTAAAGACATTTCCTTACTGTAAGATAAGCGGTGGTGATCCTTAGTGACAATAACACACGGAGCTCTGTAAATTTACGGGAAGTTTTCAGATCTTTAAACAAACTTTAAATAGTAAGAACAATGCAGGTACTGTAACGAAATTCAAATGAACAGAAACGTGAGCATCCCTACTTCATTGCTTTGGTAATGCTATCGCTCTAAATTGAGAAAGTTAACATCAGTGAGTCAGTTATCTAAAGATATCTAAAAATGCTCCAACACTCTTGGAAGTAAAGTTCTAGCTGAGAGTAACTAACAGGAAGGCAAACATGTTTCTACTGCCGTGTTTTTCCTCACTAAGTACCCGTTATTCGACAGTCAATTTCCATTCTTACTATCTTGAGGTTTGTTCCTACAGCCAAACTTCATTATTACTTTTTTGCGGTTTGTTCCTACTGCTATTCTAAAATTTACATTTCTCAGTGACGATGTACGACTTATTGTACGAGTTCCTGAAAAACTACTTAAATGCGTACATCTATCCATGACTTTGTTACGACCATACATAACGAAATTATTTCACAATGATGTATCACAATGATAGAAGTCTATTATACATTTCGAGTATGCAAGCTACCTGCAGAAGATACAATTCATTTCTAGAGGATGTGCAGATAACGAGCTATTTTCTCGTTTCATCAAAGTATTATTATAATAGCCATCAAATAACAGATGTCTTATTATTTTTTAATTATGCATGTGTGGACGTTTAGAGCCCTCAAAAAGCGTACATGTTACGCCATTCCTTTACTAATTAATATCAAAATAATCAAATTTTATTAATCAAGCATTCAGTCATGCGGTTTTCGTTGAGATGTTTTTTTTTCTACAGCATAGTTACGCCCAAAATTTTGATGTCACACTCGAAGGACTTCAAAAATACTGATCAGTGAAGGCGAGACACGTGAATTAGAGGCTAGATTTATCAACAAACCTTGTCTATGCTGCAGTACACCAACTGGTGAGCTGCCCTCTTTAAAACCATGCAAAAATGAACAAAATGATATATCAGGAAAATACTTTTTGACACCACTCAAAAGTCTCGCTTAGACTTTTATAACACCGGGAATTGAGACTTTAATGTGATTGAGTACATCAATATATGATAAAATAAAAAGCCATGAAAACTCACCAGGAATGATATCGACAAGTCCTGCAGGAGAAACAGTGGCTCGAATGGAACCTCCCTCAGGGTGCCCGTACAGCTGCTCCAGAACCAACCACTCAGCTGGCCACACAAGCACCCATAGCAGGGAGCATCTCATGGGCTCCAACAACAAGGGGTTGTAACTCAACTTCTTGTGCTCACACAAAAGTTCATCATTGGACAGTTTTGGTCTTTGTCCTATAACACCCCTGGTACATCCTCGCACATAGGTTCTCCATTCATCAAACACGTCTCGATCAAGAAGATAGACCGCAGCTCCTGCATCTCTTGTTAAAGATGGGCGTTTTTTATCCGCAAAGAGAGAAGGTAAATCATTTTTTTCGGCGATGCCTCGCTCGCACGCAGACTCTGTGGCATCCAAGACGTTCTGGCAGTCGAGGCACGGCTGAAAGTCATCCAGGACAGTTACGGGATGGATATCTTCGCCGATCAGCTTCAAAATTTCCTCATACGTGGCTGGAGGAAGGTAAAATTTGACAGCCTGAGTGTTGAGCTGTTGGTGGCTACATACCAGGTCCTCATTGAATAACTGAAACCTTGATGAGTCACTAACAGAATTTTGCTCATCCACTATAGATTGAGAGTCAACAGGTGAAACGGCGGAGACTGCATCCGTCACATCAGATGGCGCTATGACATCACCAGATTGCGTGGCACGATCGTCACTTCCTTCTTCTTCAGCAGTAGATGGACACATATCTGAGCAGGCATTGAAGAAAGAATGAAATTACAAAATTATGAATTGACCAATTAATCTTTCTTTAAAGGTCTTCAATCCTTCATCACCATATAATTCTGATAATCAAATTATAAGGCAACACATTTTTAAAATGTTCATATTGACCAGCATACGCTGTCAAATGATGAACATAAATTATACGTAGAAATTTTTGCAATAAAGAGCCCGATAAGAACTTCCTATTTTACAGTTAGTCACAGCCAACAAAAATTTGAAAGTACACTTGAGCACACAAAATAAACGAACTTTTACAATAATAATAACTAGCACAATAGTATGTTAATTATGTAGCAGGGCTATGGAAGGGAAAAAGCGCTACATCATAGGACTAATTTGAAAGTCACACAGATACATCGTAAACATTTTACTCGGCCTCACCACAAAACATTCACGTACTGATTTCCCCAATATTGCATGTTTCTTCTTCGCTTCATTTCAGAAACTATAAATTCAAAGGATATTTATAAGACAATATTTTGTTGTGTCTTTGACGTCTCAACCATCAGCTTCAGTGTTAAAATTGTTCTAATATATATGGGGAAAGTACAAACAATACGCTTGGAAAACGTATTACACTATGTATGATACTCCTAATATAAGGATGCACTCTTGCATACTAAGAAAGCGGTAAATTAACGCGTGACATCTCTACAGTAACTGGTACATGTCTGTGACTACACAGAGAACGATTGTACGTTCAAAACAAGAGAGTAAGCCTGTTCATCACGTAACAAATGTTATAGGCATCAAATTCCTGAAGAGAAATAGGAGCTCTTTGGAGAGTTTGGTCAAGAAAAATTAACATTGGCCGATGTGGTTATTAACTAGCAAATTGCGTGCAGATCCTAAAACAATTTCTCATACGGTGAAGCATCGTGAATGGAAAAAATTGCCTGCACACAGTTGCATCTCAATCGGAAAACCACTTGTCTTGTCACAAATCGGGAAAAACAGTTTCAGTTTGCAACGACACATCGGAACTGGACTGTTAATCACTTGAAACCTGTCTTGTGGTCCGATGAAAAGTGGTTTCCCTCTTTTGGTGTGAGTCACGCATTAGAATGGCGAAAACCTGACGAAGCAATGAGTTCATCATGCATCAGTCGTACTGCGCAGGCATCTGGATGCAGCATGGAGATCAGGCGTTGTAATACCTGGACTGTACATGAATCTTGCGACGTTCTGCAGCAAAGTGACGCTCCGCAACCCCTTCCAGATTTTTGATGACAAATTTCATTTTTTATTTTTTGATGGCTATGGAACGTTACAAAGCGATAACGCTTACATCAACACGGCTAACATCGTTCTCTGAGCATAGGGGAACATTTTATCATATTGAGTGACAACCGCCATTTACAGATTTAATACTCATTAAGAATTTATGGGTCTAGCTTGAGATAATTCTGCGTGTTTCATCGCCTCTTCCATTATTTTTAAAGAGTTTGAGGCGAGGGCTGAAGCAGATGCAGTCAAAATTAAGTTTGTACAAGATAAAAAACTTGTAGAATCAATACCAGTTTGGATAGAAACTGTAAACCGATCAAAAGTGGGTTTGATATCTCATCAATTATTATTAGGCTGAACAACAGTTTTTCGGTCAGAAACATTATGCAGATCAAGGCTACCATAGAAGCAGTGAAAAGAGAGCTAAATAACAACGGAAAAGTATGAACTAAAGAACGTGTTGACTCGGCCTCACTGGGCGTTTTATTTCGTACTTCAATTCCCTTGAGAAATATGGATGTAAAAGCAAGGGCTGCCTCTAACACGGGGCTGGGATATCAAAGAAAAGTGGCAAGCTCTGGTGTACGAGTTGACACTAGGTGAAGTGAACGATGTAGTCATGTTTACGAGGTAGGAACAATGTTGTTCCCCTCAAGTTACGACTAGTGGCTTTTTAACAAGCATGCTATATTTAAATATCACTTTATCATTGCCATCCTTAAAAACCAACAAAAAGAGACGGCGGAAAATACGTAAGATCCTCTTCGTATTTAATAATTAAGGTTGCGAGGAGCAAAAATGATCGATCTACTCAAATTCCGAGAATTATTTCCATTTTTTTAGGCGAAAAGATCTGAAAACAGAAGTTGCATTGCGTGACTTGAGTAAACTGCACAGTTGTGTTGTGCTGGCCTCACTTGTATACGAGGTTACGATGAACAAAGCTTCGATTGCTGGAGGTAACTGCTCAACCCTCACAATAAAATAGGTCCAGGTAACTGCTCAACCCTCACTAAAATAGGTCCAGGTAACTGCTCAACCGCTACCGTAAAGTACGAATAGTTCGACTTTATATTACTGGAAAATCGCTCGAGTTTCCCGATTATTGAAACCCTTAAATTACCTCGCCATCAAAAAATTTTGTACATAAATTTTAGACGCTAACACGAAGAAATCTGTATGTTGGTCTCTGAGAGCTTAAAACAAAGCGTGAGACATGCAATATTTGGACTGCATTTCTGAATGAGTCATGCTGATGCTGTATACTGTTTTTTCGACGAGTTTTACAAAAATAAGATTAGTAATTTATAACTAAAGTGTCACTTCTCTTGTGAAAAGAAAGAACGCAGAGGTTATGTTCTGCCTAGAGCAGCCTGTACACTGCACGCATTTCTTTCCTCCTTTTTGGACCCTGTATTCGTCTGTTTGTTCCTTTCTGTATGCTATAACCCTTCCTTTATTCCTTTATGTATGTTCTAACTCTCCATCCACTCCTTCCTGTACGCTCTACACCTTCCAGTACTGGCATCTGCCAGTGCGTGATGTTTGACGATGCAAGACATGCGTTGTAGCCCAAAACCTGACCCCATGACTCGTTTCCCGTGCCATATTTTATTTTATTCTTTCTACGCTGTACTCATCCCTTTATTCTTTTTGTAAACTGAACCGTTTCCTGAACGCTACACTGCCATTTTTTTTCTTTGTACGCTGTCCTCTTCGTACACATTACTCCTCCCTTCACTATTGTGAACACGCAGTACACCTCCCTTCACTATTGTGAACACGCAGTACTCCTCCCTTCACTATTGTGAACACGCAGTACTCCTCCCTTCACTATTGTGAACACGCAGTACACCTCCCTTCACTATTGTGAACACGCAGTACTCCTCCCTTCACTATTGTGAACACGCAGTACACCTCCCTTCACTATTGTGAACACGCAGTACACCTCCCTTCACTTCTTTCTATCCTCCATATTGCCACGAGTATACTGCACACACCTAGTTCAAGTCAGACAATTACTACCTTCAATCATGTCGATGCCGTGCATTTTGATGTACCTCCTAGTCGCCAGTTTAGGCCACAGGTCAAGGCTCTGCGCCCCAACTGCTCTGAAATTCCTAAAAAAAAAAATATTAGAATGAGACTTGCTACGAATTTGACTACTGTAGTCTTAACAAGAGTTTTCCATGGATTGTAAGAATCTTATGTCAGACAAGAAAAATATTGACAAGCAAAACACGTACAGCGATGAACATCATATTCTTTTTACAACACGTACAGCGATGAACATCATATTCTTTTTACAACGCATCGACATCAATGGCTCCAGTGGGAAACAACGAAAAAGACATTAGTTTTCGACTAAACATTTCTAAAAGATTTAAAATGAGGATATAGGTTCAAACAACAGAACACAGTACTGAGGTGTTGTATCATGAAATTAATCTAAATTATTTCTCCAAATAGAGAATCTCGATGAACATTTAAAAATATCATATCTCGGTTCTTAACTCCACTAGTAGGAATTTTTACACAAAATACGAAGCACTGGCCCACAATCGTACATCTTCATCTTTCATAGTAAGACTCTTATCAAAGTCTAACAAGTTGCAAAACGCAATTCATCTCTTGAAGGTGAGCGAATCTGCTTGCGAGCGGCAAGACCCGGGTTCGAATCGCGCTGCCGACATGGTTGACGCGGTTAGAAAACGGCATGGGACTTGGGTAAACAATCGAATAATTATCGAAGTAATTATCCGACCCAAGAATGGGCCACTAGGTTCGTTCCTATAGCCTCATTCTATTCTATTCTTTTCTTTGGTTTCACTGATCTTAACGTGGAGACAGTACACGTTCTCACAATCAAGTGCTGCGAGGCAGGTAAGAAGCTGGGCATCATGCGGACTCGTTCAAAAATCTATAAGCACCCAGTCTTAGTCTGGTCAAATAACCAACATACATAGAAATTAAACATGCACAGCATACCTGTCACTGGCAGAACTCCTCTTGATCCATCCATCTTAAGTATTTCTGTCCTTCTATTGACATATTCCTTCCATTTCTTACGTTTTCATTCTTTCAACCAAATTACCAGATGCTGTTCAACCATTTTCTCTATATGTTCAAATGAACTAATATTTTAAAACCATATATCACGAACAATGGATTACGCACACGAAACGCGTACGACGCAAGAGATTAAGAATGAGGTGAGGTCTCTCTTCACATTCTTTTCTTTGAACTACACCCATAAATTAGAGGAAGAATAGCAATAACCACATAAAATGAAACATTCACCACTAGAAGCATGTAGCAAGCCGCATGAGCGTTGGTTTAAGAAGCCTGACAGTAGTGGTTGGTTCATTAGACTCACTCTTTATGCTGTCTGAGAGCCTCCTTCTTGCACTGCTTGTGTAGTAGACGCAGCCTTTCCAAGAAAAGGATGTGCCGTGCGTGCCTGGACACACACTCTCTGCATTGGTGCTGTGTGTCAGGGAACATCTGTAGTGCCTTCATCGCTCCTCGTACATTTGACTCTTCAGTTATCATTCCTAGAACCTCCTTCTTAGCTCCATTCTCAGTCGTTGACATTCTACAAGCTTGTGCAACCGCTGGAATCTCCTCAGATTCAACTTTGGTTTTTGTAGACACAGAAATGCCTTTTTCGAGCTTTACTTCACTGTTTAAGTGAGCAACACGAGAGTTCTCAGAAGACACTAGATGGTTGGAAAAAGGTCCTAATTTGGTACTTGGAATTTGATGATTTCGTGTGATAATTTCTTCAGAAGCACTCTGTAGTGAGTTTGAAGCTACACTTGCATTGGTATTCGTGGGTATAGATTTTTTTAGAGAATCATTGAAACCACTGCTCGCTTTATGAACGACACCGTTTACACTTACAAAAGAACTGGTTCCGTTAGAATTTACTTTCTTCTCGATGCTGTCAGAATATACCAGTAACTTGGATGTATCTGCAGGCCAGTCAGGGGCCTCAGCAACTGAGCGTTCCAGTGTAACGTGGATACCACAGCGATGAGTAAGCAACTGGTCAACCTGCAACAAACCTTACGTTATTTTGAATTGTATGACAAACACGCAATAGATTACAATTTCTACCCAGAAAAATCAGAAAAATTGCAAAAACTCCTAATATAACTTTCTTTTGATTTAATATTTACGCCAATATATATTTTTAGTAGTATTTGTTGAACAATAAAAAAACAGGCTCTCACTTAAATTCAGAAAATCAACACCCAAAACGTTTACTCTGCTCTGTCAATCAGAAATAATATCGCATACGTTGTACGTCATAATGTAGACTAGGTAAACACGAGTGTACACTATTCATTATGCGAGAGCAAACGTAGAATTTTCCATAGCGGTCTTACATTAATGTTGTCTTACCATTATCCTTCTTGGTCTCATGCAGAATAAAATGCAACTTCTCAGTTTTGTTCGAACAATTTCTTGATTATGCACCAAGTATAAGATTTTGATTCTCAGAATTTTCCAGGATTTTTATATTTTGAAAGACAAATTTGTTTTAAAGGATTCCAAACGAGCTTATTCCTTTCAAGTACTTTAAATGTAATGCTTGGCAAGAATGAACTTCTACAATCTTCATGCAAGTCCCTTTCATGCCTGAGTGATCATGTGCTGGAATGAGTAACCCGAAGTCAAGAAGGGCCGGAGTGCCACATTGTAGTTAGTAATTACTTCTTAGCAACTGATTAAGGATTATCATGAAAATGCTATTAATACTCTAAAAATCGCTTTAAAGTTAATGTAGATCTCAGTCTACACGCGCGCAAAAACGGTAAATGAGCTATGCCATCTGGTGAAAATGATATTTACGATCGAAAAGCTCTTAAATTGTCTTCCACCGTCATCGTCTCCTAATTATGATAAGAACAAACGCTTTATCTCCAAGTGGCCTCCCTTGGTCAACTATTTCTCGTTGAGTGAAAACTGACAAAATGAAGCAGCGCAGACTGGAGTTGCCACGGTCTCTGAACTCACACCTGGGCCTTCAAGCATACTGGAGTTGCCACGATCTCTGAACTCACACCTGGGCCTTCAAGCATACCTAATAATTTTAAATTCACGATTACGTTCAAATACCGACCGTAGTTACTCCAGAATTCAGTGGTTTTCAAACTGTGGTACGCGTGGGCACTCCAGGCGGTACGCAAACACTTTCGTGGTCATGAACAATTTTTATTTTGTTATTTGATAATTATGGAAATAAAGTGATATCTAATCGAATTTAGTTTCTCTAGAACCAGGTGGTACACGGCGACTGTACGGGACCTCCAAGTGGTACTTGATCACAAAAAGATTGGGAACCACTGCTCCAGATCATTTGCAGCAGTTTTTATTGGGTCACTTGTCTTGCTGATGACTTAGAGGGTTAATAGGCATTATGTCAACTTGTTTTGGGTGTAGGGTTGCATTCCTTGCGTTGACACAACCATTAATTCTTGAGACCCAGTTAATAGAAGAGAAAATTCCTATGCTTCTATATTACAAAACCTTGGATAAAAGAAAATTGAGAAACCTCTCTACCTAAGAAATGTTACCTGAAAGCTACTCTTCTGTGCAAGGGAAAATGCCAAGGTATGTTAACAACATCATTACATAAAATACATACAGAAAATGACGTTCGTCAAAAGTCGAATTTTTCAATGTAAATGAAACGATAAAAGGGCATTTTTATGCTCTCAGTCCTAAGTATGATATTTTTATACTTTTTTTGGCAATGAAAACTCTATGTATCGCGCTGTAGAGTTCCCGTACGAGGGTTTTGAACAGTTTACAATTCTTAAATGTGTCATCTTTGCAAAAATGCTCACCCTGTCCCTCTTGAACCGCGTTTGTAGAGACTACACAAGTTAGCTCACCATAACACTTCAACAAGCCTGCAAAGAAAGTAATGCTGCTTCACAAACTGCGATGATCTTACCGCTCGAGCCTGCACAAACTTGAGAGCATGCGCCAGCAGTGGCTTGATGTTGCCATGCTCACAGCGTAGTTGCGGCAGCGACGAGGCCTGTGCAACAAACTGACACTCCTGTGATGACAGCCAAGCCAGCAGTAAACTCTCGCTCAGCACCACGTACGGCTCACCGGGGTCCGTGACAGCTAGATCTTGCAGCAACGCTTGTCTTTCAGCCTGCACCCTCGTCAGCTCCTTGCTCTTGTCTCCCTGCAACGTAACCAACTCTTTCTAACACTGTCACCATAAAAGAATTTAGATACAATAATAATACGTAAAACAACAATCAACGAATAAGTTTGTACGAGTAAGCCTTCAAGTAAAGCCATGTAACGCAGAAATAAAGTACGCAAAATTTGATGTCATTCCATAATTAAAATCAAGTACAATTTCATTCAGCTTTTTGCTGTTGTCAGTCGTAAAGACTGATAACAAAGAATGGCAGAACAGAATGGAAGTTTCGTATATACTCGTATTTATGAAAAATATTCAGTTTTTGACATTACCACGGGTAAAATTTGAAAATGTTTTTATTTCATAGATTCTTAATTTAATCACTTTTAAATAGTGGAATTTCCACAGGTACACAGGCCATGTTACAGGTAGATAAGATACAGAATAGAAGCTTTGCATACATTCATCAAGAATATTCATTTAAAACACAATAATTTCTCGTTAAATCTTTAATACATTCGTCTTTATAATCATTCCAAATTAGTCGAATTTAAACTGTGGAATTTCCACGGGAACTATCTAAGCTACTATATTAAAAAGAGGCTAAAGTCTTGCCCTAAAGTTATTATGGACCTAAGTACGTGCAGCGAAAATCACACACAAAAATGAAAAGAGTAGAGATATAAAAGACTGCTTCAGCAGTAGTTCGCAAAAAAAACGATGCGTCGGTTACTTTTCTCCTCCCTCTCCAGACCAAAAGAGAAAAATACAAAAATAACAATTTTAATAGAAAATAAAAACCGATCACACATACATTGCTACATCCAGTGCTGTTAAATGTACTCCAGTTAGCTGTCATACGACGTCCTCTCAAAACGCTTATTGTGACAGACACCATTAGCATACATCCAATGAACGAAGCTTGATGAGAAATCTAAAGGTACAATTTGGATTAGTGTAATGCGCAACTTCCTCAATGCTCATCACGAGGCTCAGAAGTTCAGTAACATGAAAAAAGACCAGCTTTAAACAATCAGTAACCAGCACAAACTTCAACTGCTTGCAAGTTTCCAGACACTGCAACACGATACCCCTCTGTCCAAGTCCACACACTTTCTCTCAAAATCATTATTTCCCCTTTGCATAGTTCTACATAAATATCTTCATGGTACAAATTTTAGAAGTCTAGATTACAGAAACGGAAGGCAACATCGTCAAAACACTCCCTCGTTGAAAGTTAAATGTCTAGTAAAAACTAAGTGATCAGTGAGGGCTAACCTTGTGGAGAGACCGATGGTCGGCGACGAATTGCGAGATGGAGGAAGGAGGAGAAAGGAGTGGAGGAGGAGGCAAGTCCTCCATCAGTGTATAGAGCCAAATGAAGGCGCCTCGAGACACACGTTCTCCGCTACGACCCTTGAACTTGGCACTCACGGACCCTATATCGTCAGAGTGGTACCCGTCACTTGGAGGTCATAGGTGTTTTGTGCCAGGGGCACACGGTGCACAACAGGCACGTCACCAGCATTCTATACATATAGCTATACTAACAACCTACAAGCGAACCCAGTGCACAGAAAATTGGTAAATGCTCATTTCTCATTATCTTCCACTCTATTATTCAAACACGAGAACAAAGCGTCATAACTACTCAATCCGAGTTCATCAAAAACAGAGCCACAAACCCCATAATGCCAAAGGAATATTTGAACAATATTTTAAGGTTCTACGCGAGATATACCATACACTGTAGCCTAGAAACAAGGCCATACTTGTTCACAGAACGGACATTTATCCCGCACTATCTCGAGTGGAGTTCCTTTTTAATTACTGTCAATATTTTAACAATAGCTACTCGGTTTTCTAACTATATTATATCAAAAAATAGGTTCTGTAAGCCAGTTCATGAAAAAACGTTCATAAATCCATTAAAGGTTTGAACGCAATACATAAACCGTGTTCTGCCTTGAGCCAGTGAAAAAATTACAAAATTTTCATCTTGCAGAAAAGTGACGAACTAAGGAAAAGAGAACGCTTATTCATGGCCATAAATACCAATATTGTCACTTACTATTATAGTAACCAACCAACATCATTCAGGCCTCACACTTCCACGTTATTTTTTATCATACTTTCCGAACTGGTTGCAAATCTACCGCTCAGCAGTCTTCTGTATTCTAAATATACTCAGCCAACTTATGCTTCATGGATCAGTACGGCGGTACTTGTCCCAGATACATTTGCAAAGGAATGAAGCAGGCACAGCACTTACGAGTATGACGACTTTACTTTGTATAGCAAAAACAATGAACTGTCCGATGAACAACGCCTCTACGGTCAGACAACAATGTTCTTTATGCGCTGTAATTAATGGACTTTGCTCTCTAACCAGCCACACAAGATATGTTTTAAATCCTCATTTCTATTCTTGCATCTTTCTTCTCAACCCTTTTCACCGTTACCTCACTCATCTCACCCAGCAAGGCGTTCTTGTACATAGAACCCTTGAAAACATTCAACGCAAAACCTTCTGAGCGCATAACCCTATTTTCTCAAATGGTTTCCTTACGGCTTACAACTTTTGATTTCTCATTTTAAATTCTCTTCCTGTCCTTTTTCTTATCCAAAGTTTCCTCGTCACGCTGACCTCAATTCAATTTTGCTCGTCTTTTTGTAATATTCACCACTCGCTTCACTTCCTACATTCATAGGCCTCACAGTGCGTCTCTATTATAATTTACCATTTCTGCGTTTGTTAGTAGCGGAAGTAGCGACCATTTCCATTGTGTAGCGTTGTAGCTCACCTATAATTGGGTCGAGTCACAAATAACTTCCGCTGAAATTAAATTCATTCATAACAAAGAATTGAACAATGATAGTTTCAATAAACAATTTACTTGGCAATTTTGTATACCACCTCGAGCCATTTAGCAAATGGCCTAGTGATTCCGCTAGAGTAGAATTCAGCTGGTTTTCAGCGCAAACATTAATCCACGAAAATTTTTACCTCAACTTTGGAAATTTTTTTACTATCCGACGTATTTTGTAGAGACCGAATAGGGGAAAATCCCTTGGTATACGGTACGACGTCTAACGAACACGGTGGATAGAGTAAAACAAACCAGCTTAAGCACAATAATTTTTCTGTTTGATTTTTACCGCAACGGCACGAAAAAAAGCGTCTCATATAGACGTGTTAGAAGCGCTTGCTTAGATTTTCGTTCACACGTTGGACTATCAAAAGTATGGTTCTGTATATAGTTCCTGATCGTGGATAATAGTATCTTTGGATAAGCTGTACAGATTTATTCTTTTCAACCCACTGCATTTATATCTTAAAAGAAAACATGATATGGATATGCAATCTGCTTCAGTCTTCTAGGGAAAAGCACGAGAAGTTCTAACGCCCAACTAACGCACCTTTGCTATTTTTTTCAAGTGGCGGCAGATTGTGAATTGGGATGTGTTGAAGTGAAGTACTAAATCTTGACTAGTTTTCAGGGATTTCATTTCCCTAGTTCTTTTGAAACATCTTATCAAAGTCCGGTTGTCGCCGTGGTCCAAGTTGATTGGTCAAAGATTTGTGCTCGGAATTTTTTGTTTCGAATACAAATTTTTGACTTACACTTTGTCCATATACGAACAAATTTTTTTGTAATAACAAAACCTCCATTAGAGAGAGTCTATCGAGTCTATCGAAAAGCGACAGTCAGTCTGAGGGGTCCCAGCTTGGAGCTCCTGATGCAAAACACATTCCTAGTCAAAAGACCGGAAGTATGCTGCGTACGTATTCTGTTTACATCAACAATTTCACTGGTTACCATGAATAAATATTACATATTGTTCAAGACAAACGCTTTGACCAATAACGTTCAACCAACTAGTTTTGATTCACTTGTGTGACAACTGAAAACTAAGGAAGATAGAACTGAAAAGGAAGGATATATTTTTATAGCCCTAATCAAGTCGAACACCGTCAATCCAAAAAATAAAACTTTCTGGTACTACACTGATACTAAGGAAGCAATGATACAAGAGTACTCTGCTTGGAAGAGAGAAGAATTAGAAACATGTATACAGTTACCAGATTGTTGCCATGAGTACTGGCTATAAAAAACTATCTTACGGATTATGAAGCAAGTTACCGCTGTCAAGGGCGTGAAATTTGATTTGAAATTATGATGCACACTTATTCACTGCAGGTGCAATAATAAATAGAGAATGCTTTTCCTATACGAGTGATTTGAGGGTAAGGTCAAAACACTGGTTGTTCTAAAGTACTAAATGCGTCGTCATGATTGGCTTCCAAGAAATGAAAATTAGTGATGACTCAACCCAATAGCTACTAAGAGAGTTTACTTTTCTCATTAATGTAGTTAAGACTAGCAAGACGTTGCCATGCGCCAAGCACTAGAATTTTATAGAACAAATGTTGCTAAACTGATGATGATACTAACCCAGGCTGAAGTAGTTGGGATGGTTCTCGAGAGGATTAGACAGAGATGCACCACAAGACTTGAAGGTCATCTCCATCACATTCTCGTCGTTAAAGCTAAACCACGCCCCCTCCTCGGTTCTCACTTGCGCTGGAGACAGAACCACGTCATTGCAATTCTCTGAAACTTGAATTGAAAGAGCGTACTGCTGTTCTAGCTACCTGCACAGAATGAGCACACAAACTTGCATGTTCGTGCGTACAGGAAGGGAACAGTTCATTGTTTATAGGGTGGATGAAAAGCAGACACTCAGTGAGTGATGAACATTGCTCTCATGACTGTGAAGGCTATGTGTACTGGTTTTCTTTTTAGTATACTATATTTTTGTCACTTGTACTCAAAGTACGCTACTTCTACATACATTTCTATAAATTATAGCATAAAAATTTTACGTTATTTTAAAAAAAGGATAATATATTAAGCTATGAATATTACTACAAGGCAATTCTCGTAGTGAGCTACCTGAGTAATGTTTGACCCAGTAGCCGTGATGGAAGACTACTCCACACAACTGGTAACACGCAGCCCTGCCGTCCAGTGTGTGAGAGCTCAGGTCTAACTTCTCAGGGTATACCACGTGCAGTCGTCGCTTCACGTCCTCTGCTCTGCACTCGAGTAACAACTTTTTTATAAACAATGTATACTTTATCGTAGAAAATAATTCTTATACAATTTTGTCTAGGAACAGATTTAAAATATTAGTTTCTCCATGGGACACCAGATTAGTTGGAAGACAGCGTACCGTTAGTGAAGACAATATTATTGCACAGATAAAAAATATTGATCAGGTGGACAGATGTCAACCTCATAAAAAAACAAAGTTCAGAGAACAAGGCTTCAATTGTTTCGAGCCTCATCTTGCAGAAAGACAGATGATGAAGTCACAGTTTTGTGACATCAAGTTTCGTTGCTAGAGTACGTGAAACGATAACTAAATGTGCGTTATTCATATACCAGTACAGAATTGCAAACGATTTTTTATGTAAAAATGAATATTTTAAAAAATTTGGAACCGTCAGCTAAGTATGTATGATACACAACTAAACTCATGGACACCTACAAACAACTCAATGGTTTTAACGATTTGACCCAGGGAGAGCATTTTCACAGACACGATAACATAACAAAAACTAACTGCCAAAAACTAATAATGACAAACTTGAGGACACCTCAGGCTCTAAAGCGCTTTCCAGTTCAATTGTCGGAATCAGGAACCAACAGAAAAATATATATCGTTTCTGATGGCACTGTGAACACATTCAGAAATCGTCTCGAAAAATATTCGATAAAGAAACTATTCAGCATTATAAAGTAATGATTTGAGGTGTGACAAAAACCCCCACATCCTACTGCACAAGTCATAAAATTATAAGTGTTATATACCAATTGCCTTGTTCCTGTTACCATATTCTATTACATCCTAATCGACTTAAAATACATTTTTATTGAGGAGCCAGTAAGTTAATCGCCTACTAATGTCTTACATGAGACTGTTATTCCTTATGATAAGGTAGGTTGGTAGACTGCCCAGTTTGGGGGTAACGACCCTGTCGACCTTCACCCCTGCCCCACATCCCTCCTCTTTTTCTTCACCATCTTTTGAGCAGCGGCCTCCTCCTCCTCCCCCACATACCATCAATACCCCGGTCTGTGTTTCCGCCTGAAAATGTAAACAGAAATGTGAAGTGCGAATGTAAGAAATGCACAACGAACTTACACTATGTAACAGCATACGGGCTTTTGAAGAGCATGAAGAAGTGAAAATGTAAATTTACACACAGAAATACTAAAATTAAACCTGTAACAAAGATGCGCTCGGTGGAGGGTATCAAGACATTAAATGCAATTGATAAAAATTGCTTCAATCAGGTTGAGTGTGCAACCAACGGCATAAAGATCGTACAAGCCTGTTCTCTTCAAGTATTGCCAATCGTGTGTCGTGTCAGCCCTACTGTTCATAACTGATTGCTTCACAATAACATGCCCAGGATCATAGGACCAGATCAAGGGCCTAGAGATGAGCTCAACTCGTACACAGGACCTGCAGGTCCATCAGGCACTGTTGCAAGGGAGCCTGATCAGCACTGATGTAAGCCCCCATCGTGTAGGAGGAGGCGGGTGCTAACTCGTACTCGTGTAATCTGCTGCACTTGCTGCACTGCCACCTGTAATGCATGCATGACACATTCACTCAGCAAGCAGTAATACAGTGAT
Source organism: Trinorchestia longiramus (assembly GCA_006783055.1). Lineage (NCBI taxonomy): Eukaryota > Metazoa > Arthropoda > Malacostraca > Amphipoda > Talitridae > Trinorchestia > Trinorchestia longiramus. The sequence goes on along the minus strand of VCRD01001205.1, from coordinate 90,501 downwards.
CGTACAGCGCCAGCAAAACACCTATGAAGTAAAATACAATGTTAAATCCCAGAAAACGATGATTAAAGCTACCAGAATAAAATAAAATTTCTCGAGACAATAGAGCAACTACGCAAAAGTACACTCTTCCAAATACTTGAGTTTATCTTTTCTATAAGAGTATTTTGTGCACATTTAGTTAAAAAGTGAAAACACACTTAGTGAAAGATGACATTTATCCCTTCAAAAAACTACCTTACACATAAAATATATAAACAATCCTACTACAAGTGTAAACTCAGTGATCTTTACTGCCATCATTTTACAGATACTTAAAACCCATTTAAATAAATAAAATCTTCACGCAATTCCTTGGATGAATGAAGTTAAACAGCTAGTATCTACATATACATACTATTAATTTTCAAGACTTTGTGCATTAATGTAACTTACTTCGAAAACGTGCATCGAACTCAGAGCACAAATTACATACAGTGTGCTAACTTTGTGAAGTATTTAACCAAGTAGAAAGCAGTATGTTGCACAAATTTAATTAATACGATCAGAAAATAAATGAAAAGCGGAAACATGTTTTTCCTCAGCCTAGAGGAGGATCCAAACAGAAGGTTGTCGATGAAATTCTCGCGTCTGGTCATTCAAAAATCTACAATGGTCAGCAGAAACCGTGCTTTCCCAAAGCAAGTCTCTTTTAAAACTTTTTCCAAGAAAGTTAGGTGGAAAAGAATAAAGTATGCAAGAAGACGTTTCTGAATGAGGCAAGCCCACGGAGCAAGCCGTGCTCGTTGCAAGATAATTGCAGTCACAGCAGGAATTAATCGTCCTAATTGATTCAGCAAAGAAAAGCTAGAACCCCAGCACAAAATTTCTTGTCAGCGTGCATTACCAGGACTAAAAGAAATTCTGAAATAGGTATCAGAAAGCACGATGGTGGTTTACCAGCCGGACATTGCCTCTTCTATAAGCTCTATATGCATTTTTGACTTCCTCCATCAATGACGAAAGCATATCATTATTTTTTTAGTGAACAAAATCAATCATCGGTTCAAGAGAACACAGGTCCATTGAAATATACACTAGTTGATGACTCAGAGGTATGTTATCATCATTAGAGCCGATAATCCATGTTTTACATTCAGAGTATTATTCTCTTCCAGAGCAAAACACGGACGTCACGTAGTTTTAGTTCTAGTTCAGAAGCTCATTGTACTTTACTACTATATTTGCTTGAATTTGTTATAGGAAGTCAAGCGTTGGGCTTTAAGTTCTATGGATGAGGATGCAAGAGCAAATAGAATATGTTTACTGAAACTTCAGAAAATATAAAATGAAAAACTAACTCGAAAATGATGCGGCCGTGTTGTACATGTGATTAAAACAAGAAATATCGAGTTAGTGACTAATTCTATTAATGAGTGTTTTGCTGTCCTACAAGCCAGACTGATATAACTGAGTGAGTGACAATCCTTTACTTGCACCACACAAAATTGACCAGCGTTTATATAATAACTCTTCACTATGATGCCAGTATTTCTTCTTTCACTTTATCGACCCACAGTTACATGGACAATACTTAATAGAGGTAATAAACGATAAATAATTACTAATTGAAATATTAAGTAGAAAACACAGCTTCGACAATCAGAAAAAGAATCAAATACCTGCCTCCCCGTCCCTTCAGTAACCACACCCACCTAGCCACCCTAGTAACCACACCCACCTAGCCACCCTAGGAACCACACCCACCTAGCCACCCTAGTAACCACACCCACCTAGCCACCCTAGTAACCACACCCACCTAGCCACCCTAGTAACCACACCCACCTAGCCACCCTAGTGAGTGTAATAGTAAAGAGTGGAGCCACACGAGACGCAAGCCTGTGTTCAGCTATCAGCAGGTCGATGGTGTTCTCCATGAACTCAGACACGCACTTGAGCAGTTCGTTGTTAACATCCTTGTTCATGATCTCACGTGAGGCAAACATGCCCAGCTTCTCGAACACGCTTCCTGGCTCACATGCCATTGCTCTGATAAAACACAATATTACATTTTCATAGATTGCATCACACAGCAGCTTACATTTATAAAAAAATGCCATTTTCATGAATTAAAAATAAACACGGTTTGTCATACCTCAAAAGTCACAGAACTTGCAAAGCAAATGGAAAAGGCACGTTTCCACACTAGTTCTCTAAAATGCCTAACTTGTTTTCAAATTCCTTTTTTAAATCACTCAAGAACCCTAGAAAATATTTTCTGCAACATGACTCCATAAACCTTCAATAAGAAATGCTCAAGCGAATCACAGCATAACCAGAAAAATTACAACCATAAGACAATCTTGAGAATTTTTATGTCAATGAGCATCACATGTAGAGGGGAGATCAAAAAGTTAGCAAAATTTTATTGCACCAATAAAAAATCAGGATAAAACAGGGTTGAACATGCAAGAATATATAGCTGAGTGTTTACCTTGCTTCTAGTTACTGCAATCAGTTATGCACTGACTATTGTACACAATAGACCCTCCATAAACAAAGCTTCTTTTGGACCCATGGAAAATAGCTACTATGAGAAGATCGAATATTATACGTGATAAAACTCAAATGGAGAAGGACGCAGATCATAGAGGCTGTAAAAAGAGTTTCTATACTACAACTCCGAAAAGAACTGCAGTCCACAAGTGGATTCATTGATTTAAAGAATGGGACAGACGACCATCGCAGTGGAAGACTACGAACATGAAAAAATGTGTAGCATATTGAGGTTGCTCAAAATTTAATTAAAGAAAATGGAAAAATATCAGTTAATCAGTTAGCTATGTTCTTAAAAATCTCATATGGCTCTGCAAATTCTACTCTGCACGATAATTTAGGACTAAGAAAGCTTCCAGCAAGATGGGTCCCAAAAGCGTTGCACGCTAATTTCCTGATCATTAGAGTGAGTGATTTGAACTTGACGATATTTAACAAAACTGAAGATGATGAAGAGCATTTCTTCGTGAAAACCATCACCAGAGATGGCAGCTATGATGAAAAATACATTAAGGAATCATATTTTTTAAGAAATTATTTTCTGAGAAATTTTGTTAACTTTATGATTCTTTTTTGTATGTACATGCAAGCAAATGCATCGGTAAGCAAACAACGAAACTACAAGCACTCATTCAAGAGCTCACAGGGAAGAAGGGTAAGTTAAGACTCGTGAGGTCCACAACAAGCCTCCATTCTTGTTCCATTGAAAGTATGACAGCTTTGTACAAATTCAATGGATTATTACTATCTTATGAGTTTCAAATACTATCATAGAGGCTTTGCTAACTTAACCGAACAAAAGATATTTTTTCCGTTTACATACAGACGAAAACCATCATAAAATACAAAGGTTTCCCTTACAGAAAAAGATTTACAAAACCTCAGAAAAACAGTAGGTACATGATAATTGAAAACTTACCCACAGAAGAAGTACTCACTTATGTGGATGACTCTCCATTTCAGCAAATACGATTTGTAGGAGATGAAGAAGCGAGTCAAGCGACTCTTCTCCAATGAAGTCATCAACTGAATTTAACGCATTTCTGAGGGAAGAAACAGGCAATCAAAAGACAAAGTGAGAGCAACATAGTGTAGCCTCATAACACACTCAAGAAGCCACTATTCATAAGTTTCTTTGCCAAAGAAACTAACTCACAAACAGCAAAAACTCTAACACAAATTTTCTAGCTACCAACATCCACTAACCATTCCCAAGATTAAGCCATTATTTCAAACTATCATCAACACTAGTGAACAAATATCAGTGCATTGCCAGCCTAGTTTGTGTATGTAGCTCGTTCTGTCTCAGCTCTTGTATTAGAGATACATGTTGAAAGAAATAAAGACCATTGAAAATCGTCACAAATGATTTTTTCTTATAATGACACCTTCATTAAACCGTCGCCATAACTGAGTGAATGCATGATAGGTATTGTAGTAGAGCCATTTGAAAGCTAAGAAAGACTCTAAACATCCTTTAATAGATGGAAGGATGGCTTAGAACTTTCCCACCACCCGATATGCTGTTTCCTATTTTATAAGAATGAAAAAATTGTTCTGGGGTTTTTTAAGGTATAATATATCGTGAACTAGACGGCTCCCGTGGAAGTTCCACGGTCTATACTTGACTAATCTGAGATTATTATCTAGATGAATGCATTAAAGATATGCGACGAATTATTGTGCTTTAAATGAATATTTTTCTTTGATATGTACACCATGGAAGTTCTGCATATATCAATGAATATTTTTCATTGATATATGCAGAACTTCCATTGTGTATCTTATCCCCCAATAACATGGCCCAGATAGTACCCGTTGAAATTCCTTGATCTAAAAGTGATAAAATTCAAAATCTATAAACTAAAATACATTTTTCAGTTGTACCCGTAGAATCAGAATCTGAATATTTCTCATGAATACATACAGAACTTCCATTTTCTATTTCATCTACCGATAGCATGGCCGTGTAGGAGAAGAAAGCTAATAACGGAAAAAATGGAGTATTTTATAGTGATCCGGCGCCTTTGGTATCCACGATACAATGCTTGTAATACATACATACCCATTCTGATTTCAGTTCAATAATTTTTCTTCAGTAATAGATAAGAAGTAATGGGACGGGTACACACAGATACAGAGAGAGAGATACACAGTCGATTATATATGTAGATAATAAATCCAGAAAATGAAAGTATTATGTGCCTAAATGTTCATTATGAAATATCCTGTACGTACAATTGTCAAGCAGGACAGTTTTTTCTAAAAGCACAATAAAACAAACGTCAAGTGGAGTAGAACAGAAGTAAATCAAACGTAGACACTTAAAGGATGCATTTACACTATAGATATTAACTAGAAAGGCATTTCTAGGGTGTTAAACATGTCGACATCCGCCGAATGTAGAAATAAAGTAACATTTTATAGTTTTTGTTGCTGAAACCATATTTCATAGCTAATGCACTTTTTGTACAATTTAACCTCTTAATAACTCATTCCTATCATAAAATAACTTTACATTCCAGCCCATGATTCAGGCATGAAAGGGTTAAAGCTTTGCAATCCCTACTGAATTTTTTAGAACACATACACGCAGTACTCACCAGCTTGGTCGACTGGTGAGCGAATCTGCTTACGAGCGGAAAGACCAGGGTTCGAATCCCGCTGCCGACATGGTTGACGCGGCTAGAAATACGGCATGGGACTTGGGTAAACAACCGAATAGTTATTGAAGTAATTATCCGACCCAAGAATGGGCCCGAAGGTTCGTTCCTATAGCCTCATTCTATTCTATTCTACTCGAAATATCTGTAAGTATGTAGCCCACCTAAACTTTCTGAGATGATAGAAGAGCTGTAAGGCTGAATTTATCCAGCAGGTGTTTGCTGTATTTTGCAGCCCCACCGGAATGTTGAAGTCTGTACGCTTCTGCTGGTGCAAAGGCAGTCGAGAGCCTGCCTTGCCTGTGACACTTCCTGCTTTCAGACCACCGACGCACCAAGGGTTTTGAGGGCACCGCTTCCTGCATGTTCAATATTCACAGCCTTAAAATACATTCAATATAAACGAACATTTATCACATTGATTCACTACAGAACACATTTTCTATACACTTCCATCAAGTTGATTTAATAATAAAAAGAGAAGAGCAAAAATCACAAAAATTTCATTATAATGCAAACGTTTCGAGCTAACACCATCAGCTCTTTAAAAGAAAATCTAACATATACCACTGAAACAAACAAAAAGGGAAAAAGATGTACAAACATAAATTCAGAAGCACAGCCAAAAGACATATATGACAAAAAACACAACTAAGAACCTATAATGGTAAGGGGATATGAGCTTAACTGGTTGTTAAGTGAAGGCTTGCATTTAAAAATGAAAAGAGACTCTAAAATTCTAAGATCTAAAACACTTGAAGCTGCACATACTTCTTTGAATTTACTAGAATGGGGTATCGTATTGCACGTTTCTGTATGATCGCCTATGAACCAAAACTCCAGTTACCAGTGCGGTAACTAACTCCAAAATGCTCTGCCATTTTAGCTCCGAGAGTATGTGTGTTTTTTGTCATATATCTCTTTTGGCTATGCTTCTAAATTTACGTTTGTACATCTTTTTCTCTTTTTGTTTGTTTCAGTGGTGTATGTTAGATTTTCTTTTAAAGAGCTGATGATGGGTGTTAGCCCGAAACGTTCGCATTATGATGAATTGTTTATCAGCGTTTTTTGCTCTCCTTTTTTTATTAGAATTGAAGAAAATTCCAGCAAGTTGATTTCATAAGAAACAGTATGATTAAGCAATTGTGTGTGAATTCAAGTGTTCATGATTTGACCCATAGATATAGCTCCTGCCGATTTATTTTTGCTCCCTCAGATCAAATCAAGCAGAAAATGACATCCTCTTAAGCTTGAAGATGTGATTGGAGCAGCTTCAACAGGATGCCTGACCAGCCTTTGTTCCAGTGTATGCATAGTGAGTAGAAGAAGTGAGGACAGCAACATATTGTAGCTGGATGCTCCATTTGGAAGAATATTAACTCACTGTATAAATTTGTTTAATAAATTTTTAGGATTTTAGTCCCAATACTAATTGGATGAATCCTGCATTTACATATAACCCTGTGATCTAAATCCAATTCATTTTGAAGATGATGTAATTCCAGCAATGAAAATATATTACAGAAGATAACATTAGACATCTGAATGTGATATTACCAAAGATGATGAAGATAGATGAAATTTGGAATGTTTAAGGTCTCCTATTGCAGCACACTGAGGAGTTGGGAGGAAGGAGGTATACAAAGCAAAAATATACAAAACCTAAACATAAAAACAAGATTGAAGTAGGAACATGTGAGCATTAGTAGAAATTAGAGTGTGGTCCAGAACATGATTCTGCCAAGATTTTGATGGTGCAATTATTTGGGATTAAATACTATAGCAGAGATCAGGTTAAATGCATCCAATTTGAAATGCTTGAGAAGTATGGCATGTACAAGATCAGATACAGTAGTTTGATGGAAGAATAACAACACATGTTAGATGTAAGAGAAGAGATATTCATGATGCATAACATCAGCTGAGTAACAAGGTAATTAAACTTACAAACAAGGAAGAATTTTAGGAACTTTATCAAGCCCATAACACTTTAGAAGATCAAGCTCCCGCAGCTGCTGAGCAGATGGTAAAGCATCCAAGGGACTAGTGGATGAGTTGCTGTCCAGTGCACCATTTTTTCCCGACCTCAGCTTGGGCAAGTCCAGAACCCACTTCCATCGATCACTTTTGTACCCAACTCTGGTGTACAACAGCTCATTACCAAGCCTGAAAACAATAAAAATTCTCTCAATAACTTTCCAAACCACTGTTGGCTTCTCCAATCATTCAAAACATTCTTCCCATGGGCAGTTTGAATATTTCTTGCAGTTTCTGCAGCAGAATTGCCTTTTCTTGCTATTCATAGAGCATACAATGTCTCAGATGCTCCTCATTAATATCCATTTCTTGAGGGTTTAGCCAGTCAAAATTAATTTAATATTAATTCTTGTTATCGATACACTACTTGAGACATTAGGACACCAATTTAATTAAAAATAACTAGTTGTATGACTCTTAGGAGGCTGTAAAGTAACCAAATATAAAAAGACATGACCTTCTCCCAACCTAATCTGGAATACTTATACCCAGATAGTTCCCACTGAAATTCCATGGTTTGGATTTTACTTATTTGAAATTATTATAATGATGAATGTATTAAAGATTTATGAGAAATTTTTGTGTTTTAAATGAATATTTATCATAAATACATACTAAACTTCCATTCTCTATCTTATCTACCAATAGCATGGCCTAGATAGTACAAATAGAAATTCCATGGTTTAAAAATGATAAAATTAAGAATTTTTGAAATAAAATAGTTTCATCAGTTTATCTGAGGTACTATTAAAGTGTAATCCTTCAGTAGTTGTGGGTATTACATTCCCTGACTACCTGCAATGGGTAAAAATCCACAAAGTAGCAGCAACATACTTATTTTATCATTTTACTGTACATGTAAGACAAAAGAAATTTATTTATGGGCTATCTTATTTCCTATTCATTGTCTTTGACCATATCAGGTTGAACAGCACATTCATATTTATAGTAATACATATGATAGAGATAGATGGATAGAAAGATAGTTACATACCTCATGATCACATTGCAATATATAGGATGTGGCAAAATCACTTGCTTTTTTCAAAGTAAAGCACTTTAAAGAAAAGGAAGTTAAGTTATCACACCTTGTATATAAATCTATTGCAGTGAAAACACTAAAAATGGTAGCATATCTATTTAATAAAAGAAAAATTAATGCAATATCTACCATGCCACATAATATTACATAATACTCCTGACATAAAATTATCAACATCCTAATCAAGTGTACAATCAGTTTACACAGGAATTTGAATGTAATCAATAAAAACATTTCAAAAAATTCCCTCAACAGAGTTCATCTTGTCATGATCTAAGAGGAACAATGAAAAATAATTAGTGCAGACTACAGTTAATTTAGAGCATAGAGGGTAAGGGAAGGTTGTTGCATACCACTTCATCCAATGCAACTTCATTAGGAACCCCATGAATAAAAAAAATGAAAGTCAGAATTAGAATAGAAAAGAACTGGGTTATTTTTATTAGAATCTATGGTATCAACAGTTAATGTCTTTTACTGTTAAGGATTTTTACTTGATTTCTATGATAACCAAAGATATTTAAATAGCTAATGTTTTACCACAGCTTGCAGCTTATTACATATAGAATTTTAACCCTTTTGTATTTCATAATGAGATCCCTTACAGGTACACATGAGTGCTATCTAAGGTGAAAGGGTTAAGCATATTATTGACACAATGAATATAGTAATACTGCATCATACATCACAATTAAGAGAAAAGCTATAGTCTAGCAGGATGCAAGACCCTCAGTAAGAGTCATGCTCCTACTCCCTACAGTAGCATGAAAATTTTATTTAAGTATGGATTATAAGCAAATGAGGGACACTTGTCTACAAATATAGAAATCTGTTAGCTGTGTTACTATTTATATAATTTTTTCTGCTTCATATTCACTGATAAGTGGTAGTAATATATCAGGGTTGGGCATGGGTTAGATGAAGTTAACTCACATTCACAATATCCTGCAAAGAATATAAGCTGTTCTTGTTTGTTTTTAATGACTCACCATTTTTACTTTTTCAACATCCAAGGACAATACAATTTTTCATGAACATTTCAAAATTCAAGGACAAATAATTCTTTTCCAACACTGATAGTGTCATAAAATAAAAAGCTTGCATAAGCTTAACTCTTCTAGGTAAAGTTTTCAGACAAATTGATAAACATTGTGCTACAACCAACAGGAAATGAATATCATTCATAGTCTTTTTTACCATAAACCCTCCTCCAAAACACAAATCTTTTTTGCTACATCTGAGTGCAGTTGTTCCTCAAGCTGCAGGAGTTCATTTGTCATTACCTGCTTTAGCTGTGTTCCTAAATGACATCAACCTAAACACTCATACACTCATTAGGAGACACAATCTCTTCAATTACAGAGGCCTCAGGTGTGGAACAGTGTATAAGAAAACAATTCCCTAAAAGAAAGTGATCATGACTTATCAAAAATCCATGCAGCTTGGTTTGATGGTATAACTGAAAATACAGTAACACTTTTCATCTTTGAACAAACCAGACCATTGGTCTACTGAAGAATTATTGTAAATTAATCAACTAACATCAAAGGTAACAATTGATCCTCCAAAACTCGTGATTCTAATTACAGCAACACGAGCAATGACAAAAAATGACAGAGTTCTTGAGTTTGGAAAATGATCTGAAAGAAGAAGTATTAGATGTCCAGAATGACAAGAAAAATATACCACATTGTCAAGTATTAGATGCACTTATGAGTGCATTCAGGAAAAAACACTAACTTCACATAGCTATTTCATACAATGGCTTTAGTTAAGTTGCCAATATTGGTCCTTGTATGACTCTCCATGAATAAATATTTATTTATTTATGTGAAAATTATTAACAACACAAACTTTATTTACTACAATATATATGTCCACAAAACAAGTTTTATCTTAGTTAATTGTACAATTACTAATATCTTTCATTCCAATCATCTTTTTGCAGGCAAATGGAATTGAATCAATGAGTTACAATATACTAATGCATCTAACTTCATAGTTACATCCAACAATTCAAGAAACATTTTTTCACAATGTATAGTAGAAGTAAATAAAATATCTAAAAGTTCTTAACCAAAAGGTATGTCTTTAGTGAAGTTTATAACATAAACTTAAATATTAGTTTAAGATAAAACAAGTAGTTAGAATCAATCATAAACAGATTATGAAATTTAACAAACTACTTTCTAATTTAGGTCCACTTCTCATGATACCTGAAAAAATCTGCTGAGAGTAAAATCTGTGATATTAAATTGATACAGCATGCTCCTTAACCCTTTCAATCTGACAATTTGAAAGAACGTATTTTTCATGAATTTTATCATTTTATTGCAGCCGAGGGAAGAATGTCACTGCACCCTCAAAACAACAGTCAGTTGCCAACTAGTCATTTCTTAGGATAGAAAATGGTTAGTGCAGATGCAGGTCATCCGTCATCCTCCACTTGCAGCAAATGCTGTAGGAAAATAACAACACAAAAAAAATGCTGTGGCTACTGGTGTGGCCAATCAGATCAAAAGGGTTAATATTAAAATAAGAATAAGAAATTCCAGATATTTCTAATTGACCCTTACTGTTACATAAATTTGGCATTTGTTGATAAGCAGCACAAAGATGAACATATCACAGCACAAAGATGAACATATCACAGCACAAAGATGAACATATCACAGCACAAAGATGAACATATCACAGCACAAAGATGAACATATCACAGCACAAAGATGAACATATCACAGCACAAAGATGAACATATCACAGCACAAAGTACATCACATTCTTGAAAAACTTTCAACTTCTAACATTATTGTTTATTAAAAGAACTACTTTTTTATTATTTGGTATCTTGTGCAAATGGTATCAATAGAATAAAAAAGCCATACATTTGATCCAGATAGAAAATTTGTACACACTTCCATTTAGCTCATAGCTTCTCAGAAGTCAAGTTGAATATCTTATGCTAACATAAATTTAGGGCAATGCACTGAATTCTAATTATTTAACATATGTAACTGAGTAACACTGCTGAAATAAAAATGATAACATAGAACCATCATTTGGCATCCAGTATTCCACACTGAAGTTGTGTACCTGAAAAGGCAGTGGTAGTCACACCAGCAATACTGTATTAATAAGAAACTTAACTTGGGGCAAAAGCTTTTGTCTTCTTTACCTGCACTCAACACATTGGTAGGTACACATTTTATTCTTAAAAATTACCAAAGAATTAAATCACAATTTGCTATTTACAAGCTGTAGCCTTTCTTATTTCAAGTAATTGAGGTTTAAAAAAATTATAATATTCAGTAGCTATTACTTTTAACTAGATAATAATACTCATACATGTATTAAGTTAAATACAGTGTCCCAAATGCATAAAGTACTCTTTCAATTAATTGATCTAAATTGAAAACCAAATACATATTCCATTCAATGTAGGAATTTCTACTGAAAAACTAGCTAGTTCTTTTTCTATATTATGTTTATAAGGGCTTTGAAAACTAGTCTATATACTCCCAAATCTGAAAGTAGATTGAGTTTTCATCCTAACTCTACATTCTGCAAAAATGGACTTCAAATGTATGCCAAAGAATGAGGAGAACAATATAATTATAAAATATATTCACTCAGCTATTTTACTCCATATTTTTAGCTACTTATATTGTATATTCAAGATCTACAATTAGTTCTTAATGCATGGCCAAAACAGTTTGCCAGTTAGTTTGATATACAGGAGCTGATGTATGAATACCAAAAGTCCAACACTTGGGTCCAGGAGCTTCTCATGGCCAATGGGCATAAAAAAAATTATATGGCACAAAGTGCCAGAGTAAATTAAACTACTGCAAGCAGTCTCTGATAGAGAAGAAACAGTATTTCTAGGGATGTAGGAAATAATGTCCTTTATATGTTGTAGTCTTTACAATATCATATCAGTCAGAGCTGCATAGCAAGTTATTTCCAGTCTCTGTTGTTCTATCACTCAGTAGGGTAAAAGTATTTTGAAGAACTAAAATTAGTAGAAACAGAAGTTAGTCATATATAGTAGTTTTAGATGCTTTTATCAACCGTAGTCCTTCCAAGGAATGACCTCAGTAATGAAGTCCAGCAATTAGGAGTATGTCTTAATCGATTTTGGTGTATCATTTAAAAAAGATAGCAGTTAACAAGTTATAATTTTAGTGTTCTTAGTTATCGGGTCAGTATTATATGCATTTTGATGTGTTTATGTATATCGGGAGGCTGAGCTAGTTGAAATATTGCAGTATTCATTCATTGAAGAGTGCAGAACTTGAAATTTTTACAAATCAAGATAAAATTCTCTGAGTAAAGATATACAACAAATCTCATGCCTCACTTACCTTTCTTTGTTCATTATCAAGCGACAATTTAGAACTGATGATCGTCACTCATATTTTAATGTTTGTACAGATAGACACAAACTGCTAACAGCGCGGTAGATCACTCTCACAGGTTCAGAATTGTTTCGCATAGAAGGGAAGTCACTAGTAAAATGAAGTTGTAAAATAATCTCTACATTATTATTTTGCATATAAAAATACCATGACACTCATCATAATAACTATATGTATACATTTTAATATATCAAAGAAATATTTAACTTTATTGAAAGGCCAAATAAATCTTTTTATCGTTATGATGAAAAGGCGATGAGTTGACAGCATAATGATAATCCTTAACTTAAATAAAACACAGATTTAAGAGATTCAGCACGTTTGCCTTCATGAATTAATTAAAAATATAATTGTGGCATATATACATCAGCAATCAAAAAGCCGGTCCACATGATAATACTGTCGCTATTCCTTAATTTAAGGAAATAATCACAGCAGAATAGGTCCACTTAATTAAGCCTCTGCAACTATGTACTGTATTGGGGTAAATGAAACAATAAGGTAAATATGAGATTTGTTTAACTTTTTAGGCCGAGGATAGCAACCAAGTTTGTCTTAAATTTTTATTGTTTTATGATTTGTAGAGACAATAAATGGTCATAAAGCCCGTCACAATAACCAGTGGAATGCTACAGCCCAGAAATGTGAGTCAGAATTTAGGACTGGTAGTAATAGCGCTGAGAGTAGAGCACAGACCCAAAACTATTCTGCGTAAACACCAAGCATTAGCGTTGTGCTTATTAAATATTCCTGGCACAATAGAACAACTAAGTGTTGCGTGCTCATCGGGTCATTACATTACTTTTATTTCCCATGTTGAATAAAACTTTAATTTATTGGTGTATTTTACCTTACGTAAGATATCCCGTTAATACTTTCCCTAATAATCGTTTTTCTGACGTGCCTTTATTTATTCATATGTAACGCTTCTTCGTTGCGATTAGAGGCCTCCTATTCTTTCTTGTTCTGACTTCTGATGACATTAAAGGTGATTGTTCCGGTGCATCTCTCCTTACCCCCAATCACATTATGTCAAGTTCCGTCTCCATTAATCCGTAGGATGTCAACATCCCAATTTTTCGTTATTTAGCTCTGGGATATATATATA